>CM060958.1:55846639-55991639 GCA_030765055.1 Mantis religiosa | reverse complement strand
TAAATAATATATTATAAACTAAAGCCTCTATATATGTTTTTGTGTGCTAAATTGATTATACTATGGCTGTCTCTTAACGCTGATATATCCTTTCCTTCAACTTAAACTGATATTTCTGATTACTAAATTTAATTTTTATAGTATTGGTTTGTAAGTTTGTCATGTCATTTTGTTTGTTTAGAGGGCGCAATTTTGTTAGTGCATCTGAAAGGTGCATTGCGATTTTATATTGAATAAAATTATTGAACAAAGAGTGTCTCAAATTTTGCATTGCAAACAGTATTTCCCATACCGAATTGCTGAAGATGCTACAGAGGGCTTATGATGAATCGACTTTAGCAAAAACACGTGCGTAGGAGGGTCACAGAGAATTCAAAAGTGGTCGAAGATTTGCCTCGCTATGGTCGGCCATCAACAGTTTCAACTGAACTGGACATTGCTAAAGTGAAGGAAATGGTGTCTGAAAATCGTCATTTAGATCTTAGAGGGACTGCCGATTAATAATGATCATTATCTAAGCGTTATGCGGCGTGTGAGAAAACAAATACAGCGAAAAGAACCAGATTTTTGGAAAGAAAACTCTTGAATTCTGTATCACGATAACACCCCATTCACAAAACTATCATTGTGAACGAATTTATGGCCAAAAGCTCAACAAATCTCGTCAAACCACCAGCGTATTCATTTGATCTGGCTTCGACCGACTTCTTTATCTTTCCAAAACTTTCGAGGTACCCTTTTCAGTTGATACAAGACGTAAAGATGAATTTGCGGTGACAAATGACAAATATTCCAAAAAACCCTACCAAAAGTGTTTTGATAGTTGTATTATTCGTTGGTATAAGTGTATAATTTTGTAAGGTGCCTCTTTGAAGGTGAATAAATAAAATTGGATGAAAAATGTATATTTTGTTTTTCATTGAAAAGTTACCGTTACCTTTTTGACACAGTAGTGCTGCCGCCGTGGACACGATGTCTTTTCATTCGAAGTTGGTGTTAGATAAAGATTATTATTGTTTTTGCACGAATTCCTTGGTAATAAATAAGTAAAAACATTAATTTTATGTAGAGAAAAAATGCTGTAAAACTGGTGGGAGTTCAAGATATAATGATCCCTTAATTTTAATTAATATTGCTAAGATTCATAAAAGTCCCAATTGTCTCTCATACAGAGCACATTTCATTATTCTATGCTTTATAGATGTTTCGTTTTTACTAATTCTTGAACTGGTCTCTCTTCCAGTGATTTACTGAAGTAATTGCCATTGTTTTAATTAATTTCTTCAGATCATCAAAAGCAGCTGATGCTAGCACGTGTATGACCCGTTACGAAAGCTGCTGTGATGGACGATGCAGTCGCTGAGTTGCATCTCACCGTGACCGGAGCATTGATGAAGCAGCCTTGTTTGGCAGTCAGCATCTGTCCGGATAATATTCTGATCGTGCACAGTTTCAAGGTGAAGGCGCTGCACGGCAAAGACCAGACAAACACATTAAGCAACAGTGCATGTCTAACGAGACCGGAATGCGAATGTACAGAACTTTTCCAGTCGTAATGACAAGCGGCGTCTCTGATCATCCAGCTGAGTGACAAACTACACTGTCCTGATTAAAGACATCTGACGACACTGAAAAATATGGGTTAACAAGTAATTAAATCACGGATATACTTATAAAGATGTTTGACAGTGCTAATCGTTATGTCGAAGAGAACACGTAAATATAAAGATAGCTTACAGAATCCTATGGAAGTAGTACAGGAATATGATAGAACTTAGAATGCATACAAAATATTAGACAATGAATATAGCTTAGGCCATTTTACTTTGGCCAAGACTTTCGAAAACCATCGAAAAACTTTAATGAAACCTTAGAAAATTATGCATTTTTTTATATCTCCATTCCTCATCAATGCTCGTGTTAGGAGTCACTTGGGTTCCCTCAGAGCAATGTAGCCGAAGCATATTGACTTGATAGATGATAGCAGGGATGGGGGATCGGTCCAAGTCTGGGATGAATGAATGATGTAGCTGTTGGTGGAATGATGGTAGGGGAAACCGGAGCACCCACTCCAGCGCTATGTTGTCCACCACAAATCCCACTTTGCGGTTGCCTGGATCAAACCCGGGCCGCCTAGGTGAGAGCCAAGCCGTCTAACCACTCTGTCATGGCGCGGCCTGTGGAATAATTCAAGAGTGCAAATAGTATATGATATTTAATAACAATTCGGTTTCGTTTTAATTATAAAACACTCTGAAACAGTTTGAGTAGTTGAAAATTATGACAAAATTCAATGTGAACCTAAAACACACCCATTTATTTTTTCAAAAGGAGGAATGATAAAAGAGAGCTGCACTTCAGATGTCCTCTGGTCGTCATTTATTTAGTACTTTTTCCTCAATATTCATAACTGGAGAATTCTGTTAAACAAATTAAATACAGACCTGCAACGTTTCCTTCCCAAATTTCCTGACTCGGTTATTATTTAAATTTATACAAATCATTGTGGTCTTGGTGTATGTGTAAGAAATCATTTTAAGCACTTTCAAATGAGCAATATAACTACGAGATAAAGGTGTGACTATTTAAACAATAACATAACCATTAAATACTTAGTAGAAACATTTGAATTAACAACAAATAAACCATTTTCAGAGCATCACACTATTGCTGTGCTTAGAAGTAATTTCCTTCAACATGGAGAACTCTCCTCCACATACCGAGGAGCCGACGGATGCCATTCACAGCGTGTTCTTGTCCTAATATTCGAACAGACTGCTCTACTGCTTTAGTAATTGTCTGTCTGGTTCTAAAGTGGTTTGTTTGTATGCAATTTAGGTCCTCCATCGTTAAGTTATATCGGATGATAAATGTAATGCAAGAAATGATGCTCAAATGAGCCTAGGGTCCACAGAGCTGAGAGCTACATGACATTTGTCTTTCAGGATAAGAAGAAACCCCGGAAAAACGTTATCTCTTTAACACACCCTCACCGAGATTCAAACTCGGAACCTCTTGAACGTGAGGTAGTCAGGCTACCATCCAGGACACCGAGGCGGACCTTATAAGTGGTAATTTCATTTTCGCGAAAAGGCCGAAATCACATGGGGTCATATCTGGGGAGTGGAGAGATGCTCCAGAATTCCCCATTTCCATCTGCGAAGTAAATTAACAACAGGAGCAGACGTGTGAGAGCAAGCACGGTCATATAGCACAATGGGATGTAAATTCAGGAGATTTGGACGTTTACGAGGCACAGCTGACGTAAATGGTGATCCATAAAGTTACTTTAAGTATACACCATTTACAAGATTTTCTTGAGAACTGAATGAGTGATAAGAACACCGTCAAAATCATAAGCAAGAATGAATATGACTTTAAGTGGATCCTGTTCTTCTCGATACCTATTGGCCGTGGTGAATTAATATGCCGCCACTCATTTGATTGTCTCTTTGTTTGGTAGCATCGAATCCAATTTCATCTAATGTTATACGTCGAAGAAAATGTTCGGCTTCACGTTCATAGCGTTCTAAGTGTAATCTCGCTGTTTCCATTCTCTGCCACATTGTTTACTCTGTAAGATTGTGTGGAACCCATTGAGCACAGATTTTCCTCATCCTTAACTTCTTCTAAGTATGTGGAGAATCGTACCAGGAGCAACTCCGACTTCCCTTGCTATTTCAATACAAGTCCAACAAGGATGTTCTTCCAAAAGTGCTCTAACAGCATTCACATGCACATCATCACTTGCTGATTGAGGTCTTCCAGCTCTACGGTTTTGATGAACGTCTTCCCTTCATCTACGAAATGCATTCGCCCACCTAGCCACGGTACGATATGGTAAAGTCTGTCTTACAAGTTTCCAATAATTCTGTCGAGCATTGATCTCTTACAACCAGAATTTTAATGAAGCATCTTTGCTCGCATTTAATAAACATATTTGGAGCACTAAAGATAACAGCTGACACCGAAATTAAGAATTGCAATGTATAGAGAATCATGATGGATGTCAAAGGAATTTCGGTTCTTTGTTACAACACGTGCAGGGGCAGTTGAGTCGAAGAGCAGTTTGGGTGAATAAGTTGATTTAATAAAAGAAACGTAAGAAACAGTGTCCTTAGCAGATTTCTAAATGATGGCACTTGACTGTATGAATAGGGCATTCTTCGGATCATTCATAATGGCGACAAAATAGCCACAAAGGAAATCTTTGTGTGAAAAGAGGGGTTCGAGAAAGTGAAAGTTGCATGTACACCCACGCGCATTTGTGGTCATTCAGACACTTCGTGGCTGGCAAGCCATTGAAACAGTCTGAGGCGTGAGGGCGATTAGGGCAGTCCTCTTGTTCTGTCGTGGGCCAGGCATACCATAAATGAGAGAAGATATTTGTTGGTTCATATATACGTGAGGAACGAATAAAGTTTATCGAGTAATAAACATTCCGCCTTCAGTAACTCTAAACAGGGATATTGGTAACCCTTGGTCGGCAACTTCAATTTCGATGTTCTGAAAAAAGAAGCAGTAAATAAATAAGCTTAAAACGGGCATTCCAGTGTCAACAAAACCACCCTTCTCACACATATTCACGCATATCCTGAGAGAAACCTCATTGCTCGCCACATAGTTGCTTCAAATTGTAACGCTAACGTAGAACTCACTTGCTTGCCAATAAAATAAATTAGCTAAAATTTGGCGTCATAGTTACACAGCATACAATTAAACGTTCTAAAATGGGTTATGAAATAAAATTATTGTCTTCAAACTTACTCACATTAGATGCTCTTATTTTTCATTGTTATGAGCCTATGACTTACCGCTGATAGCACCAAAGTAAGGCAGTGTTGCCACTAATTTTTGAATGGTCCATGTTATTGAAAATGTTTGAATCCTTTTCCAGAATACACTTATGTTTAAGAAAGGGTTAATAAATTTAGGAATTTTTGTGGAACTTAATGAATGGGAGCAGTAAAAGTATTGAAATTTTTATAAAATTGATATGGTTTTGCATAGTCATAGGTGTTACAATATTTGAATATATGTAAAATGGTGTTCGTAGCCTTCGTGACAGGTGCATAATTCTAAAAGCAAATCCTAAAATGAGGATGAAAATTGTTCCTTGGAAGGCAGTTGTAATGTGCAACCTCTAAAGGAAAGGGATGAAAATGTTCAGTAGGTTTGAGAATACTAAGCACAGTAGCTACGTGCTTTCTTAGTGTCCAATATGATTCCCTCCCTCCCTTCATTCGTTCTTTCAGAAGAAATAATGCGAAAACAAATAAATAAAAATGTAGATGTAGCTGAAAATTATCCAATGGGAGGCACTTAAGGACATTTTAGTATGAATTTGACTAATAGATTGTATAGAATAAGGCGTAAAAGGTAGTTCGGGTGCTACCACAAAATATTATCCTAATGGAACAGGATAAAAATTGTTTGATGAGAGGCAATTTTTCAGTAATTTCTGAACAATTTCTAAAAAAAAGTATATAAATATAGGAATATAAATTCTACGGCATCATACCTAAAAAAATTAACACTTTCGAAACAGGGGAAGAAAAATGTTTTGTTAGAAGCAATGTTGAGATTTTTAAGCACGTTAGTATATGTGTTTACTAAATACTTTGTGAAATAAACGGATACATTCTCTGGTAATGTTACAAGGCTTTGCTAATGAGAATAATGGTTGAAAACTGTTAGATGTAGGTTAATTTAGAGAAATTTTAATATGAATATAAGAACTGCTTTAATTCATCCAATTCTATATAAACACACATTTGGAAATTATGTTCTAGGTACCTTAATCATAAAATCCCACAAGCAACGATTATACAGAGACAATTATACATTTCTAGCAATAAAACTAATGAAACTAGTGGAACGGAAAACTTAAGAAATAGGAAATTCCAACATAATTACATCTAAAAGTACTTACAAATTATGGAAGGTTAAGATACATAGCTTTAAGAGCAATTGAGGTTATGTACAGGGCAATAGAGTCTTATTGTTGTGATTCTTGGTAAAACATAATATATTTTGCTAGTGTTCCAAAATGTTCTGTTTTAATTTCTTCTTCTAGGAAGTTTTAATTATTCTAGCTGCTTACTATGGTAAGTGGAGGAGATATTGCATTCTACTCAAGAATTTGTTGCGAGATTTCACGGAAATACATGCTTGAGACTTATGAATCCAAACAAAACACGATCGTTTTTTTATATATATGAGTTGACAATTTAGTTAGATATTCCTTGTTCCTTACTTTGAAATTTCCAGTATATTTTTCAAATGGGAAACGTTCTAAACCTTTTCTCCTACCATACAGAGATAATGAAGTTTCAAATTCGCCACATATCAATCGGATCTTAAAGATTTTCACTAATATGAAATAGAGATGATAATAAGTTTTTGTAAAATCATTTCTTGGAGTAGACAGTATCATGTGAGTGCAGAACATATTATTTTACCTTAACTCTCACGATCTATCGCTTTAACCATGTATGCACAATCCTTTCAAACAATAATTCATCCCACAAGATAAGGGGGGCCTTGAGCTGCTCCAAATCAGCGACAAACCAAAAAGGCTATTGAGCAGGTTTTCCCTTCTTTGTAAGCTTAAATAAAAACCAGCATTAATATAAACTTACAGCTTTTATCTGATTTAATTTTTCAAGCTATTTTATGGTGTGTTTATTACACCAGCAATTTCTACTATTGTCGTATGTATTAAGTTATAAAATCATTGATGCTATCCCAAAATAAATGATAAGTGTACTCATATTTTTGTAATATTTATGCTATACATTTGAAATTAACTCCTTTCTCAAAAAGCCTTTTTGCAATAAGGTATACGGCTCAAACCTCCAACCTAAGATAATCTAAATTATTGTAAAAAAAAAAAAAAAAAAAAAAAATCTTGGTGTGTGTCTTTTCGTAATTTAAGAACTTGATACATATTTCTTTTATAATAACTTTTATTGCGATTGAATGGTTTTATATATTTTAATTTCATTATTTTTATTATATATAGGTTATTAGTACTATTTATTGATATTACGTTAACCTTAATTCATATTTCACCCTCTGATTCAGTAAGAAAATTTTGACAACCTGCCTAAGAAAGCCTTGATATCAGCATTGCATTGTTTCATTAATAAACAAGGTCTACAAGAAATTATTAAATGCAAATAACCAATACTTTAGGAGTGGGGAATTTACAATTTATTTATTAACTCATTTCTTTGCTTATAAATATAATGGTTTTGATTTCTGTCTACTTTCCACGAAGGCAAAATAAGAGGGATATAACCGTTGACATTTCAGTGTTCTGAATGTCACAACATCCTTTAAAGTAATAAATGTATAAATGATTGCGCCTATTTCAGGATTAATAATGATTGATTAGGGCCTATATTGGCGCCAATTTTAAGAATTTTTTAGTGCTTATTTGCTGTGTATTTTCAGTTATTAGTGCTTGTTACACCTAGCTTTAGCTATCAGCAACATATGAGGCAATTGCTTATTCTGAAAGTTCAGGTAAGGAAAGGGAAGGAAGGAAATATCGTTAAAACAGAAATGATAAACAAATTATTCAGGACTAGCCATAACTTGCTTTATTTTTTGTGCAATAAACTTGCATTTTCTTGATACATTGTTAAAGTATAAAAATATTAAATTACAGTAATACAAACATTGTGTGTATAACAGAAATCAGTAGGTAGAATTCAACTGTTCTTCAAGGCCAGAGTAACAACAAGATATGGACTGAAAGATTTCTGTAGAATTTGGCACATGTTTCAGCTGATTTCTGAAGGAGATGTCTCTCTGTTCTTGAAGGACACTGACAATTTTTGCACTTGCTGGCAGCTAGGATGAAGCCGATCTTATCTGGGGGAAGATAAGTGAGATCCTCGGCTTAGTAAAGACTTTAGGTTCGAGCCTTTGTTACGCTTACTGCCGTGTGAGTGTGGTACAGTTTAGAATGGCCTTCTTCCACCCACGGGACGACGAGCAACTTCACCTTCGTTTTCTTCGGGGTGAGTCCTGATGTATTCCAGCGCCCTGATGATGGCCTCAGGGATGGGAGGAGGAGTTGGGAGGTGGGCACCCTCGGCGCGGAAACCATTCTCGTCAGCGACGTAGTTGATCGAGACGGGTACACCTTCGGGTGCGGTGTACGTGAAGGTGCCTTGGACTACCTGGGCTTCGTCAGGGGTACCGGCGTTCTTTAGGGAGCCAGTTTCCTGGACAGCGATGCCATTCTCGGTTTCGTAGCTGTAACAGAAAGCATGGAATATTATAACGTCATTGATGTCTGCGATAACACTTAATATTGGCACAGAAGGACACCTGCATTATTATTTTTGACTGGAGTTGAGGGTTACACGTAGGTGAAAATTAAACGAAATCCTTCAAAAAGTTAATTGTTATCTATATATCTGTTGTAAATATCTCTTTAATTCCCTTATACTTTATTTAAGAGCGATATTAATCAGAATGTCTAATTATGTAAAATTAAGGCTGATGAAAAATGTTGATTCTCATTAGTTCATAATTTTTCTCAGAAGCTAAAACATTAATAAAATTCTGTTTCTAAAACCTTCCTTAAATATTCATTAGATCCAAAAGGGATACGTATATTAGTAGAATATTAATCTTTTGTCCTATAGACCATTAAAATAAGTAAGCAATTGCGTAGTAACTTGGAAGTTATTGTACATGTTGCTGTAATAATCGAGAGTGTTACATGAGGCATACACTTGAAACATATATGTCAATTGATGTAGTATTCATGTCACCCATAAAAATAAATAAATCCACGGTGTAGCACCCTAAAGCGGTTCAGGATCTTCCATCCCGACTGCCGACCTCACGCCCACGTACGCAAGGAGTGGTGGACGGTCATCGGACAGATTTTTATTCTTAATATGCCAACAAGAGAGAACAGGGGTGAAGAAATTATATGCATGCGTATTATATATGTATATATTTAAGCACTAACTCTATAGTTTCATATTCTAAGTTGACCTTAAGTCAAAATGAAGGTAATATTTATAATTACAAAGCATGCCAAAATGTCAGTCATTTGAAGGAGAGAATACAATCCCGCTACCTCCCTAGTGCAATATGTGACGTTATATCCAGTCCTCTTTCAAGCAGAATTACATTTTACTCAAAAAGTACAGAACATACAAAAAGTTTAATTATATAAAAACGTATCCTAAAATGAATAATTCACAATGTCACATACAGGAATTAAAATTGAATACATAATTTAAAGATTGTGTTACAATAGAGTTTCAACTGCTGCGTTAAATTGTGATGAACCCTTCAGATTCAAAGCTGTAGTTCAGCAATTTAACACGGCTATCTTTTGGCGCAAGTGTCATCAGCATTGTAACGGGTGCTCAGTTAGTGGCGCGATCTGCTGGATTTCTTGCTCACTACATAGGGAGATGATTCAGAGACCTCCCCCACACGCACGCTCCCTGGGAAAATATTTTGGAAAATATATAAATCGCAAAATGCAAGCATTTAGAAAATAATATCTTTCCGTAAAATTAATAATAGGTATTCTTCTAAAAGTACGAGTAAATTTCATACAAAGGTGGAAGTGAAAATACTAAATGCCTATTCTCCATTTGCTTAATTCACAATACAGTCTTTGGAAAGCTTTAAGAGGTTTAATATTTTCCATTGAGGAAATAGTTATTACATAAATTTCATCGCAAATTGTTTTTGATGGAAAGGAAAAGAGCAAGAGGTTATAACCTCCAAAAATCCCGTAGTTGTGCAAGTCTTCATTAGTCTAACCTGATTGCTTCGACCAGTCATTGGCCTTAACACGATCGCTGACCTTTGTGTCACATAAAAATTCTATAAAAGGAGATCCCAGTTAAAACTAGTTTTAAACCCTGAGATCTTCTGGAAACATCTCCCTTACAAAGGAGAAATAGACTTGACCTTACCTCTGTTCTTTCCTAGGGCCGATGTTAGCTGCATCTCTAATTAACAGCAGCTTCTAGCTTAGATAGGCAACTAGCAATAATAAGCGCGTTTTACTTTTTTTTTAAAGTAGGCAGTGAAGGAATGGTTTTAACTAACAATTTGATATAGGTAACTCCCGAAAGTAGGTGTTATCAAATCTTAAGTACATCTTCTAAGATTGAAGGCGACATTTTAAAGAAAATATCCAAAACCTGAACTACTCCTGAGCGGAAAATTAATCAAGCTTGATTTCTTAAAAGAAATTCTCTGACGATTTTTGTTAAAATTCTATTTATTAGAGAGATTTATGTGTGCATCTTAAACTTTCTATAAATAACTTGTGAAATATTCTTTATTGCGACTGCAAATGCTATAATTTCGAAACCATGAGAGATGGCTGACAACTTGCTGTAGGGAAAATCATCATTAAGATACCCAAACAGTAGGAAGTCAGTCATACAGCGTTCCTTTTTTCGGAATGCTCTATGTGACATGATATAACTTTGCCAGGTGTAGCATCGCGGGAATATCTTTAAAGTGGACAATTCCAACTTTTTTATCATAGAAACATCCCTTTTATTACCACGGCAAAACGTTTGAATAACTTTTCCGCATATAATACAAAAAACAAAGCTCACGTTTTTAATTTAAAATACGTAATAACTAACCCCGTACATAAGAATATATGTAGATATGAGATATAGAAATTTAAAACATGCACGGTTTTGTTGAATGACCTATGAAATTATTTAAATATGGTTTTAGTTATTCCGCATTTGATATTTAGGTGAGCCGAATTATGATATATTACAAATTTAAAGTGCAGCTGGCAATGAAGGTATAAAAAAGTTATTCCTGAAATACTGTTTTCGTATAACTACTAACGTGAAAAAATTATCGATATTTTATATTCTAAATAAAGATGTGCCATGCTTTTTTGCGAAGATTTCACATTTACCACGTATGTGCATCATTTTGCAGCTTTGTTATCGCTAAATTCATAAATTGGAAGTTAACAAAACAAATGCTGAAACTTTGCAAACTCTTGCTGATAAATCGGCTTGTTATAAAGTATTATCAAAATAAACCAGCTATACAGCTCAATTTCGCCTCAAAAGGGGGAAGAGCAAAGAAAAAACAGATAGATAAGGGTTCAATATCTTGATATAGTAATGGAAATTAATGCCTTCTATAATATATTTAAAAGTGAATGTGTTTACACATAAGGCAACTGAATACAAAAATATTAATTTGTGAATTGTATTAAACTCAAGAAGGATGTAATTTTCTAGGTAAAGTAAATTACAAAATCTAACTCTCCAGTCATTACAACGCCATTTCAGTTCTAAAACTTATTTTTACCTATAGGCTCGTTTATTATTTTTCTTTTCTTCGGCATGGGAATTTCTTTTCACAGAGTTATAATCTAGGCACGATACTCGTTTAGAGTAATACTTTAAGAATGCGCTAAACGTTAAGAATTTCTTTCAAGCGAAGATAAAGGAAATCACGATTTAACCCAGAAAAGGTATTGCGGGACTCGAACGCGGAACTTTGCTACATGCGGTAGACAAGAAAGCAAGCATGTTGTGTAACGTGATTCTCGGGTAGTTAAGTGAAAGACCACCAGGTTCAGAAGGTCTTGGATCAATGCTTGGGAATTCTTGCTTTCGTTCAGATGTTACTCAACTGTTCACTTTAGTTTTCCATACTAGGATTCACTTATGAGAAAGTTCAAGTACTATTTACTACAGGAAGCTTGTCCAAGCACATCTTTCTTATTTTTTTAAACTAGTAATATAAGTTTCTGTTTTTTGTAACAGAGAAAGAAATTTTGGTCACGTCGGAGATGGGAGTTGTCCCAATGTTGCACCGAACCAGGTTCCTGACGCAACCGAGGAGTGATGTCATGTGCTTTTGATTACGCGGATGCTGCAAGGTGCAATATCATCATGGACGAGTCTGTAAATCACTCTCGCTCTAGGAGTCCTTTGTGTGCCAGTAATTTGTACCTCTGAGTTCTTTGCATAGTGCAATTATTGAGGTTCTTGTATTAGATGGACTACAATGTTGCCTCATTGAAATTTATCTTTTGCTTGTTTCTTTCTTCTCCTTTTACTTTAGGCAGCTACTCTTGTTTATATTTTCTGCTTCCAAACATTAGCGTTTCAACCTGTTTCAGAAGCAGGATAAATTATCGATAAAAGCAAAATACCTTCGTTATGTCTTGTACAAAAAGTCAAATGCAAAGTTGACAGCACGTCCGGATTCACTCATGATAATCACTGTTTATTTTATGTGGGATCAACCCATCCTTTGTTACATCACTACAATGTTCTACCCCTCAACACCTCGTTTAGAAGTTGGTGACGAACTGTTCCGAGAAAAACGCAACAGAGTTGCCACAGCAAGAAGAAGAAAATATACAGATTTTTTTCTGGTTGTATAGCACTGTTAGGAGAGGAACACGGGATGCTATTGTTGATAAATGACTGGCAAGGAATATGAGGTTGGATATAGATTAAAAAGGGACAAGACTATGGCTATTTGAATGAAAGCAGGGAAAATAGCCGACATAATTCGGGATGAGATAGTAAAGTAAGTGGACAATATTTCCCGAACTTTTGGCAAGAAGCTAATCAAAACGTATCAGCGGTAGAATAAACTTTAAATAGAGTGGAACTATTTTGGGGAGGTGCTGTTCTGAAGAGGCTAGTTGGTATGAAGAGGGATTTGTAGTGGAAGTAACCTTGTGTTGCTGATAACTGAAGAAAATTTTCGATAGTGTTTGAATTGTGTGCATGAAGAATGTTCCCATCGGGGAGTAGATCCGCCCCCTTTAGCTGCCGTGGTGCGGACGCTGCGGATTCATAGCACTCGTGGTGCCTCTGACGTTACTAGAGGAACCTCGGTCCGAATATTCGAGCCCCTCCCGAAGGGAAGTTGTCCGGATTGGGTTGTACTCGAGGGGGCAGTGTGTTCCCGACACCCGCGGGAGATCGGGTACCTCCGGCCAGGCCTTGGCCGTCGGGGGGGGGTAGGGTTGCCTAAGAAGTTCTGGATACTAGCCTGCATAGCTAGTAGAAGGTGTACTAGATCACCAGGTGGCCTTACTGGTGTTTTCGGTAGTCTTCCCTGCGGGGTTGAGGCGCGTAAGTGGCGTAACCACTTCCACCCGTCTTGGCGCTGTTGTCGGTGGGGGGGGGGGGATTAGACTCCAGGTATCGCCCTATGGAAAGAGCGCCGGAGTTTCCATCACTCCAGGGTTGAAGGAGGCCGAGATCTTCGGACCTTTAAATGCACGAAGAATATAGAAACCACTTGGATATGAAAGATATAAGATGAACAAGAAAAATAGAATAAGTTGGCTAGCTGGGTTATACAAAGAAATTCTTTTGTTGACAGATGCCATGGAGAATACGCCAGTGTGGAGAGGTTTCAGCAGAGAAGATATTTTAAAATACAAAATGAGGAGAAAGCGTTTGTCTACGTATTTGTTTGAATGGTAAGACTGGCTGGCTGAATGTGCTACGAAACTAAGGGAGGGAGTTAATCTTACCAAATTCTTACCTTCATTAGGTTTTGAGAATATTTTGGACACTCTTCTGACCCAATACCTGTGACACGTATCCTGTTACGTAAAATAAATTAAGCAATTACCTTTTAGAAAGTGTCTCTGCGCCATACACGTGAAAGCTTATGAAAATGCAGAGAAAAAATGCACTATATACGTATTTCAACAGCCCTAAAATGTAGCTGACGTAGAGATCTAATTCCCTATAATAGAATCTCAGATACCTTTTAACCCCTGCTATAGGAGCAGTGCTGGCTCACTATTGTGAAGACGTGTTTCATTTGTTTATAAAGAATGCAAATTCCTCGTGACAATTAGTGGAAATTTGAGGTAAATACAGAGAGATTAACTTTTGTTTTTTATAATTCTTTTGCAATACGATGTTTGCCTGCATCTCTTCAGTGACTCGTTAGGAGCACGTTAAGTGAGGCTTGACCACCTTATGTGCTACGGAATTACATAATCTCGTGGCTTGTTTTGCATCTAAATTTTAAATGGTTTTACAAAACCTTACTCTTTGACCCTACAAAGCTATATTCAAGAAAAACAACTATCATCTATAAGCATGCCGTCGTATTAAAAACCACTAGAGTTTTATGCTAAGTTTCTACATCGTTATTTCTGGGTCGTAAACCTCGTTGATTGAGACATTACGCATTGTTAGTCCGTGCAGCTCTTATTGAAATAAGGAGAGCAAACTGCAGCTACTCTTGAACTGGGATCATCATTAATTCTTGATCACAAGTTTAGAAGCAAGGGCATATGCAAACAAACAGCGCAGATATGTACAAACCGTTTTACTCTGCAAGTGGAAATAAATTGTATGCAGTTGATAGTTGATAGGTATGGTTACATTTTGAGAAGGCAATCATAAAAAAAACACACGGTAGCATATTTCTGGCTGAAATATGTTAAAATTTCTAAATAATTAACTTTTATGTGCAGTGATTACATATTTCTTTGATGGATGGCAATTAAATCGTCCCTTAACACTGATACCATTTTAAATACCTTTATAATTTTAATTATAACTAATATTTTCCTTTAATAAGGATCAGCACTGTTTTTTGTGTAATTTTACGTCCTCCAACGTTAAGTCAAATCGGACGATGATTGGAATGGGCGAAATGATGCTCAGTGAGCCTAGGGTCCATACAGCTTAGAGCTACCCGACATTCGTCTTTCAGGATAACTCTGTAAAAACCTTATCCAGGTAACTCACCCTGACCGAGATTCGAACTCGGGACCTCTGGGACGTGAGGCAGACCCTATACCACCACGCTACCGAGGCGGGCTGGTTAGGTTCTGAACAATATTGTCTTCCTCTGGAATGCCACCTAAGGCTTCATATAAGAGAAGCAGTATCTTCTATTTTTCATTACATAACCTACAAATGCCTCTCGTTGACAGATTCCCAATGTATATAGATGTTCCTAACCTGCACTGTGATGAAAATGGCCCAGTTATTAGGTCTATTGAGTTTTGTTACATTCTCAGTAAACGAGAAGGATATTTTATTCATTATTTATTACTGTGCTTGCAGTCGTTTGTTTGAATCTATAACATTTGGTGAAAACAATACAGCAACGGCTTTTCGGACAGTATTAAAAGGAGATCCATAATCAGGTTGTGGTGCTATAAACAATTGAGCAGAACCCCTCTTATCTGAAAAATTACCTTATGCCCAGGCATCCACCAAAGAGTAACTTGGTTTGTTGTGCCAACTGCGTAAGGTTATTAGCAATTGTTATGGAGGTTCCGTGTGCCAGAGCAAATTATCTTACTGCTTCTCCTAATAAGTAACATGACGTATTTCAATAGTTTTCATTTGTTTCAGAAAGCACTGAGGAAATTGATCTATCCTTTTAAGGTAAGTATATATGTTTTACTGTAGACAAAGTAGGTTTTTATTTGCCTTCTCACATATCTAGGCTCCGATGACTTCTTTTAGAATTTGCTGTATCTGTAAGCCATTTTATAAATTTCATGTTATTATAATTAACATTAGTGTGGTAATAGTAATCAAAGCTACCGGTTAATTATACAGGAAATGTATACTTTTGAGCTTTTAGGTTTAAATACGTGTTTAAAAGAAACTATCCAGTGCATTAAATTTAGAGTCATTGCTATTTTAATATTGCATTTAATTTCTCAATAATTCAGCTTATCAAGTGCATATTTTAATTTTATAAAGCTTTAGAACAATTTCTCAGGTTATTTCTCACGATAAAGTTAAAAAGAATTATGGTATATTTTGAGCTACATCAGCAGTTTGTTTATTAGCTTTTGTTTTAAGAGCTCGCCGAATAACTTTTCTTCAATTAAATTTACAGGCAGTTTATAACAGTTCTTTAAGTTTGCAAAGGTGTTTCAAACTATTTTGCATCATTTCAAAATTCATTGAAATATTTAATATAAAGTTAAAGTCTACATGAAATTGCACAAACATTTGCAACTAGAGGAAAGTGATCTCAAAGTTTATAAATTTAAAAATAATACATTTCTGGCAAAAATCTCTTACTAGAAATAAGAAGAAAATCAAATGAACGCTCTAAAATTATCCGTTTTTCACAGTTAGTATACTGAAGTAAAGACGTATACCAAAATTTTCGTGTATAGTACACAGATTTTGGGAGTGAGTACAAGAAAACAAAGTGCATATAAAATACGGGTTTTAAACTGTTAGAATGCCCTATAGAGGCCATAAATTCTGAAGTATCGTGTTTGTGAAAGTCAGAAGGCTTACGAGACATTGACATTGTAGCGCCAATATTTACGGCTTAAAATACTGTGGTTCTTGTATGCAAACGATAAAAAGGTAACAAGAACAGGTTTCCTGTTACTAAACCATTATACCTCTCTGACATTCCAAATGAATGGCTATGCTGTAAGAGCCTTGCACTACACCTTGAGTCGCGGCCGAGGTCGTGCTGTGTAGCACTTGACATTCACTGAAAGAATTCTAATGGTTATTCGCGTGCCGTTTTCGGTTACGCCTGCATTTGAAATGTTTTCATTTCATAATTCAGTGGCCTCAGTCAAGGCTATCATCGTCCATATTCGAGACAAATCTCCGGAATTTATATCAGGTACTCTGAACTAGATGGGGCGGATACCACACTAGCCAAAGGACGTGCCAGCACTTGGCTGATGTCGTGAGCCACCATGGAACCCCTAACATTGCTAAAGACCTTCATCTCGCGCCAGAATTTCTTTGTATAGCCACCAGCCTCATAGGTTGCAACGCCAAATCCCTCTTCGAATTTGAGCATCCCTAAAGCATGGCATGGTCTAATACTTCAAATTTAGGTAGTCATCTTTTTCTTTAGTTATACGAAATTCCATTATAATTGAAAGCAGAATATTCATGTTCATCCCTTGTGGATTGTTGATAGTATTCAGAAGTTTCTGATACATTACCTGTACTGGTAGGATCCATCGTATTGAACATCCTGGGCCTGTCTCAGGATGGCAATGTTTTGTCCTGGAACGACAGAAACTGCTCCAGGCCTCCTCTGGGGAGCAGCCATCGCGCTGCCCACCACAACCAAAACTAGCATCTGCAACAAACAGGATTAATGGAGAATAAATAAAAGCATACTTGAAGAAAAAAGTACGCCTTGAAAGCAAACTCAAATATCTTTGAAAATGAGCAATTTGCTACAAAGTAATTATAAGTTTTTGAACTGCTTTAGATTTCTTGAAATTCAGATTGGTCAATTGGTGGATCCTTAAAAGTCAGCGCTCATGGTGGAAAAGGTCCTCCAGATTGAAGAAGCTGTAGTGTTCATCTAGAGCAGCAAAGAGCAGCTGTTTCATATCTTTAGAGATATTCCACATTCCTTAGGTTCTTGGTCATTTGTAAACCATTTTATTTGACTCCCTGTGGAAAAACTAAACGATATCCTGTAATGATTCCACAGTGTCGTGAGACATGAACTTCAGTGAAGATGCGATGTTTATTTGCTAAAAGGCCGCACCCAGTAAGGGCCATGGTCAGTGTTGAACCCAACAAGAGCGGTTCACCTTGGTGATGCACAAATTGTCGGAAATAATAGGAATGTCGAGTATCATATTTTGATCTGACATTTGGAAGATTCTTGCTAACCTTTCCCTCAACACTTGAAGGCTACTCAAGTTACAGAGTCGCTTATGTTCATTTTAAAGCTAATAGACCAGCAGCTCTGATGGATAATTATACCCTTTGTCATGGAAAAGACCATCTCTCGAAATATTTGCATTGCTGGAGAGCTTCTGGAAACGCCCAAGTACTTATAGAGTTTCGAGTATGGTAGAGATGAATCACCTGGAAAATCTTGTCTAATCATTTGACTTTCTGAGAAGAACAGAGTTCTTGAACAAAATTTTTAAAATATATTTGCACATACAGGTTTTACACTTTTCTATATCAAGCCTTTTGCTTGGAATTAAGACAATACCAATCGTTTTACAGATTGTTTTCCAATTAATCTCTACTACCAACGAAGAGAAAAGTATTTGCTGGTTATCGTGATACCTTCTACTGTTGCTAACCAGTAATTTATTACTTGATATAACACAAATATAAAAAAAGACAAAACACTATCAATACTTGCATCTCTGAACAAAAGACTGCTTCCAGTAAATTAAATGCACGGATGTCGATGGATTTCCAGTTTTAAGGACGGTTTCCACGAGGAGTTGAACTGAAATCCAGCATTGAATTATACTTTTTTTCTTCGTTTCCATTTAACTAAGTTGTAAAAATAATTATCGTTTTTAAACAGGACCTAAAAATCATAGTTTGAACACTCCCAAATACAAGACAACTTTACCAAAAGAATTACTATTTCGCTCCATACAGCCACCTTTGGAAGCCACCCTTGCTACATGGTTATTAGGTTTGTTTGAAATATTGAGAATCAAGTACTGAATTTAAGTGTTTGTTTTATATACTTCGAATAATCATTAATTGGTAATTTAATAGCTGAACTGGTATGATTTGGAAATAGAATAATTTATAGGTGTGGAGTTTTTGATCTTGCTTGGATGACGAAATCAAATCCTGAATTTTTTCGACATACGTAAAAATGTTACTGAGCATCAGATAAGAGTAAGGAAAAAAATCTTTCTGCAGGATTTGCACATGGAATTTGTTCTTGTTTACAAAGACTTCCATGGTTATCATGGTTTTATGGTTTAGGCGAGTTAGCTCAGGCGTGTCTTTCCAAATGCATCTTCAACTCTATCTTCAATGTAGCCGTGCCTTGCAGGCAGCCCAACAAGAAGGAGTTGGTTACGTCCTGCTATTCTAGGATAATGGATTCTTGATTTGTTGAGATTTGAAATGCAATTTCGCTTAGCCTTACCTAATTAGGTTAAATATAAGCTATATTCTAATATACAGTATGGTGGAAATGATCAAACTAATATCAAACCAAAAAGAATATAAACCATTACATATTGTAAGCATTTAAAATTTTTTGCGTAGAAATTTTGTAAACCTTCTGAAGGATCACTCAACTTACCACAGACTTGAACATGATTGAAAGTGTGTTTCTGGCACCACAAGAAGAAGGTACTGTGATTTATGAGGTGTTAATGCAGCTGTATTTATACCATCCGTAATATATGTGGGTTTGCTTGCCCCACCTCTCGCCAGCAATGCCATCCAGCCTTCTTAACCTTTCATGATCCTAAAAATTCTAAGTATGCAGCACCCTGCATTTGCAACATCGGCTATATTCGGAAGATGACTGAATTCTAAATGTCTGCTCGCGCGAGAAAATGCAGTTCGGTCTTAAGATGTTTAGAGAGCGAATATAGAACATTTTGCACTAATATAATTGCTATATTTTTAATAAATTCACTACTGGATGTTCTGCTAATGATTTTAGTGCCCACTTTTGAGTTTGGGAACCCTAACTGAACTTATAAATGTGATCGCTTGTAGACAACTGAATTTCTTATTCCTAAAGATATACAAAGTTGAAAAAGGAATTTAATACAGCAAGCAAATAGCAAAGAGTTCGGACCTAATTAATTAATTCTAAAATTAATTAGGATGTTGGTTTTAAAGCAGTTATTTTGAAATGCTGAAGAGTTATCCTTTTTGGAAAGTTTTACAGATAAATCAAGCATAGGAATATATATGTGGGCAATCTTACAACGTTTTATAAGGAATGTTTTGTAACGGTATAACATAAAATAATAATTACAGAATAATCAGCATTGTAGCATTAGTGGATCCTTCCTAACGAAATAAGCAATGAAAGAGCTTTAAGTATAGGACATATAAAATATGCTTATATTCGTCTGTTTTAGAAAGAGAATTTCAGTGAAAATTCTTCCCTTGTAATTGATTCAATATGATTCAAAAGAGAGACCTCGGTTTTTTATCCAAATTTGGAAAACCAAAGGAGGCGACTTTTAAGTTGGATTTTCACTGTGAGACAGTAAATAAATGAATTATTTAACCTTAACATCCCTTGAAAAATATATTATATATTACAGTGACATATAGAATATTCTTATATTCCTCTGTTTTATAAAGGAGAATGTCAGTTAAAATTCTTCCCTTGTAATTGATCCAATACGATTCAAATGAAAGACCTCAGTTTTTTATGCAAATTTGGAAAACCAAAGGAGGCGATTTTAAGTTGGATTTCCACTGTGAGGCAGTAAACAAATGAATTATTTAACCTTAACTTCCCTTGAAAAATATATTATGTATTACAGTGAAAGAGTTGGGTGACTGCTTTTAGCCTTTTTAAAAATATTTGCCGGTATTCACAAAGAAAGTTCATTCGCCACGTAGGCTTTACTGTTCTAATGCAAATATTACTTTAAAATATTTTAATAATCTTCGAGATTATTCATTTATAAAGATATAAAATGGTGGAATTATATTCTCATTTTCAACTATTTAGAAATCACCGATTTCAAAGCTATAATTTTACTTAATATCTAAAGAAAACTCTAAACAACAGCTCGTCACTTAGCCTAAGTTTTCCAATTAAACTGAAGGTATACATAAAAAACGTATTTATAAACACACTATTTGTAAATATTGATACAAATAAGAGCTTTGGAATTATATCCATATTTAAATAATTGAACATTTAAATTAAAATATTGTAGAAGAAAGTGGAAAAAATTTAATGAGTTTAACGAATATTTTAATTCCAAAACTATATGAAATGTATCAAAATTTGAGTGCATGATCATATGTATTTATAAATATAATTTTTGAGAACTCAAATTAACCAGGCTTGTGAAGAGGTTGAGTAACGATGAAGATTTGGTTACCAACTTAGATTGATACTATAATAGATTCAAGCAAATTTGGTCTCTAGAGATGAAATGCTAGATATTATACAATCTTTGTATAATTTGGATAGTGGAATTTTTAAAACTATCTTCCAATTATGCCTCCATTTATGCTAAAAAGTAACACAATAATACAAAATAATATTTTTGCAATCTTAAATGTCTATATAGTATATAAAATATTTTTGTTAAGTTACTTTGATGGAAAAAAATAGTGAGTCAAATAGTAAGAAATCGTTTTTAGAAAACTTAATATTCTGAAAGTAAAGTTATAAAATCCTGGAAACTTTAAATAAGGTATAAGAAACACACCAAAGTGTCTACCTGATGAAGAACTTACCAGAGCGTTGTACATGGTTAGATGTTGTTTTGTCCTGCTAGAGGCTGATAACACAAGAAGGAAGATGTGTGATCTCCAATGGGTCATTTCAGAAGTATTTATACATAAGATCCCGGACTTTGGTGGGGATGTATTTGGTGGTCACTCCAGACGATGTCCCACCACCCCCTCCACGGGTCCTCGTAACCTTACCGGGAAGAAACAAGTGAACGAGCCAAAAACCCCTCCCACCTCCTTCTCCAACGTCTCTCATTTTTAATAGCAAAAAATTCTTTCAAACGTCACCTCTTCACTTTGCGCGTCGTACCGACACAGGTTAATTAATGCAAAATGGTATGGTGCAGTCTAGTGACCTTTATCACGAAAAAAAAAAGGCTTACATGCCACAGTTTCGGCTGGTAAGACTGATTTTACGAGTCCTCATGGTTGTAAATCTTCGATAACGGTGAAGACATGAAGGCAGTAAAACGTTAGAAGGCGGGGAAGACCTTTAACAAGCAGATTATCAGAATAGGATGGTAGGAGTATCAACTTGGGATAATTTGACGTCTGTGTTTTGATTTCTTTTTGTCCATTCCGTGCTGCGAATCACATAGTGGGCAACGATACTACATCTTATCTGATTAGTTGCGACAAAATAATGTTGTGTTGAACATCTAATTTGCGGATTGCATATGTATAAACGTTTACTCAGTCTTATAGAATTCGTTCGATACCATGTGTGTAAAAAATGAATTTAAAACTTGGAAATTATAGTGCATTTTTGTGACATTTGTAATGACGACCTCCTGTCAAAGTTTGTGTTCTTGTGACATGCAGAAAGTGCTCTTGGATTATGTTTACTGGACATAATATCATCAAATATTTACATTTATTGATTTCTATTTTTGAAAATGTCGCTTTGTTTCACAATAGAAGCTTACGATAGAAGTGCAGTACTTATTTTCAGGATTATATTATGCATTTAATATATTTATTGGTCGCTATTTTTTACACGATCGAGTGTTTTGTTGTTTGAATGTATATTAAATTTTTAATAAATTCCAGTGAATTTTTACATCATTTAGACTTGCATACCTGATCAAGGTCAACCAAGGCTTCGACTCCTATACGGGAGTTCCACGGTTCAGATTCCCGCCTAAAACTTTCGTGAGGTTTTGCTCAGCTGTTATGACTGACAAAAGCTCTTAAGCCCGGAATGTCTCCTTTCCAAAGTTCGTTTCCTAAATTTCCTAAATGTAATTTCAATTTGTTATATGAGTGTCCACTGCCTATGCCGCCGAAAAATAATCCACATTAAATTTTCTTAAAACTACTAGGATTTCTCTAACGCAATGCTACCAATTTACAGTTGCAACTGACACTAAGGCTTAGAAGCGTTTTAAGTTAGTTGTTTTATGGCTGATGCTAATCTTAAAATCTTAAAGCAGGCGCTGAGGAAATAATGATATGGGTGATTAGAGAGATACAGAAACCTGGATTATGAAAATTAAATACTGAGGAGGCATGGAAAATTGTACTGTATTTTAATTTTCGCACCAGTGTATATTATTATTATCATCATCATCATCATCATCATCATCATCATCATCATCATCATCATCATCATCATCATCATCATCATCATCATCATCATCATCATCATTACAGGAACCAACTTTATGTTAGACTTAGGTCTCCTTGGACGTGAACTCGTATGTAGGAATTATTAATTCCTTCTGCGTAAATATCACCAGAAAGATTAAGAAAATCTGTATTAAAAATTTACTTTTCAGGGGCACTTGAATCCGGTCTGGCGAGTTTGTATATTGAATATATTCTATTAATAATTCTTAATTTTTTTTCTTTCTTTCCGAGAAAAATATTTATAGATTTATAGAGCTATAGAGTTCTAGAATGCTTATTAATTCTTTGTGAAAGAGAAATAAGATTTGCTGAAGTTTATTTGCTGAAGTACACATCAGTACGCCCAGAAAAAAATTAATTATATATACAGTTCTAAATTCTAAACTCCAGGGTGAATTTTTAAGCTAACATAAAATTTCAGATTAGAGAGCTGGGTGAGGGAACCTTTGTATAGTTACTGTAAATTTTCCTCTATTTCTTTTCAGAAAAAATGAAAGGAAATCCGTAATTTCAACCAAGTTTAATAAAACGGCTGCATCAATGTTACGGGAGTTGTTGCATCAACAATTAACGTTAATGATGGATTAGTGAATTAAAATGAGCCTTGGGAGAGATTATTATTATTACTGGTGTGCTTCAGAGTCATTTAATGATAATGCGACCTTATCTCTGTCGCAAGTTATTAATTATAAATTGAATTTCAAGTTTTACTATTTACATTGAAATTTTTGCAATAATTCATTAAGCTATATTCTGCATAGCTATGGTTGTATTTGCCACAATATTTTCAGGAAACAAGATGCTGGCTTGAGAATGGTAGGGCGTATATTTCAAGTTATTCTAGAAGTCGCTCAGACAATATATATGAAGTGTCAGCATTAATAAGTAGTGTCAGCATATCTAGTGGTGAGTGACATAATCAGAGTGTATCCACGTTTGGCCTTTGTTATATATTATACCTTCTTGTCAGGATTGTTGGAACTGAGCAGAATGAATATAATGGTGCTATAAATGGGTTACCCCTAAAGCTACTTGTTTCAACCCGAAATCCAGATCCTTTCTCTAGCTAAACATTTAGGGATGTACTGCAAAACCTGTTGAATGGGAATACAATCCACAAAATAAATTGTTTTATTTCACGTTGTTCCGTCAATTGTCCTTGGTTTTCCTCTTTCACTTATTTACTTCATGACACGCAGATTGTAGGTAGAGAAGGTACATCATTTCAAAAGAATTTACTAGAAATACGTTCAGAAAAATCCTGTAGAAAAATGTCTGTCCGTTCATATGCTTAAGTGTGTGTGTGTGTGTGTGTGTGTGTGTGTGTGTGTGTGTGTGTGTGTGTGTGTGTGTGTCTGTGTGTGTGTGTGTGTGTGTGTGTGTGTGTGTGTGTGTGTGTGTGTGTGTACTACATAACTCAAAATAGACAATTCGGTTAAATAAAAAACCCTCGTATTTAAGTTCAGCACCTTCCAAAGATATGACATTAAGTTCTACAAACAAAATCTTCCGTCCCAAAGTGCGCTCCACCTGGAAATTTTTTTCATGACTTCAAGTTTCTTGAAATTGCTCTCCAGTCAGCTATTCTGAGCGACTTTTACACAAATAGTACACAGTAGGACTATATAATATCTAACTACATGAAA
Organism: Mantis religiosa; assembly: GCA_030765055.1. Lineage (NCBI taxonomy): Eukaryota > Metazoa > Arthropoda > Insecta > Mantodea > Mantidae > Mantis > Mantis religiosa. The sequence continues at coordinate 55,967,164 of CM060958.1, read as the reverse complement.
ATGTGGTTTTCATGAGAGTAGATGTCATTGTAAAAATATTTAAAGCAGATAACCATTTTGAGCAGTTATTTGTTGTTGGTTTGAGTTATCAAATTCGTTTTTTCTTCAATGTAAAAACCGTTATTCTTTTCTTTTATGCCCTGGTTATTCAAAGAGAATGGAATGTCAGGGCATTCCTATAGCGACAAACCCTTAGAAGATTTGACTGTCCCTTAAGGCTACTATACCCTCGCTTATTCCCATATCCATTGAAAATGTATTCTTTTACAACTTCAAAACTTTAGGCTAAATTTATTAATCTTTACATTGTTGCTACCTTGGCCTACATGACACCCTGGTCTTCTGCTCTGCCAGGTAGCTCTTAACCTCCATGCCTCCTTAGAGTCCCATTCTTCCCCCTCATCTTCTTTTCTTATATTCTTTACATTTCTGGTCCATTTTTCTTTTACTTTCTGCAAATACGTCTTACCTTCTTTTCCTCCCTGCCCGTTAACATCTTTATACCTACTATCCTCTTTACTTTCTCCAAAATTTTCCTCCCAAACCTTTTTTTCTCCAAATTACTTCCTCCTCCCATTTTGTTAAATAGTATTCTATGCTTTCTTTTTTCCCACACAATTCACACATTCTTTTTTCCGCTTAGAAATATTGTTTCTATTATAAACCAAGCTAACCCTTCTCTCTCTTGCAATTGCAGTAATCTACATGTGATTCTCGTCCCCAATTTCTTTTTATTTGCTTGTAAAATTGTAATTATTTCATATTTTCTAGACTTCCTCATATTTCTTGTCTTTCTATATCTTCTATTCTGCATTCTACTAATTTACCCACATCGCTTGTATTCCTTTCCTCTAATCTCCACGTATCTCCCATTCCTATTTTTTTTCCACAATTCCTTCCATCTCTGCCCAAGGGTTCTCTAAATCTTTTTGCTCTCTCATGCATAATTTAATAATTTTCCCTTCTGTGGTCAAACCCCTATACCAAAATTTTATTATTGTTTCCATTATTATTCATTTCTTCTTGTCTTTCCTAATTCTACTAAAACTACTTTCCTATGTGCTGATCTTGGCAAACCTAGTAGCTCTTTACAAAACCTTCTGTAGCTTTGGTCCACTGTTTTGTTTACCTCTGTGCCCCCCCCCCAGATCGCCACTGCATACAACATTTTGGATTCAACTAGTACTGCATACATTCTTTCTAACCACTTGGTTGTCATTTCTAGCTTATATTTGCATATTCGTATCGCATTCATTTCCGTCCTTCCTTTTGCTTCAGTTTTTCTCCTTGTGCTCCCTACCTTCCATTGTTATTCAACCTTACTCCTAAGTATTCAAATTCATTGACTACTTTTACCCTTTTGCCATTTAGTACCCACTTTTTATCCTTTTAAGTTTAACTCCCTTCTTGAAGATCATGACTTTGGACTTATTTATATTTATTTTTATTCCACACTCTTCACAGAACTTCTGGATTTTATTTATTGCCTTCTGCAATCCTACTACCGTTATAGATACCCTCATTAAGTCATCCACATATAGCAGTTCAGAAATTTCTTTAAACCCACTTCAAAATTCTTGAATCCATAGGAGTATACGCCCTTTTAAGAGTAGAATAGAGTAATTTATTTTCTCATTGATAGCCATTCTTTTTGGGAAAGCAAAAAGACCTGCGTTTTCTAAGTGATACACAATGTCATAACAATCGTACACACAGACGCAGTAACAGTTTTGGAAACTTGTCAGGCGAACCCAGTATCACCTATGAAATAATTACATTTTTTGTTACCGCTTTATTATATGTTGACCACTTCTCAGCGAAGAGCTCGTATGGATCAATTGATGAAAACGTGGTAAGAAGGTTGCACGAAGCACGTCTGCATATTAATGTTAACCACCAAATACTCCAAGCATTTCTTTGGTATGTGGAGGTCATAATGATGTATTCTTTTTATGAACTGTAGAAGGAAAACCTATTCCTTCTTCCTCTAGTCTCATTTTGAAATGTTGGACCCTTTAGTATGAAGGACAGAACTTTATTTTAACCACCATGATGGGTTTCCAGGGTTTTGTCAAACGTGAAGAGATATTTAAGTATATACTCGTGCTCCTAAGACACGTTATCGTTTGCCAGATCCATGTGAGCCATTATTTGCTCACTGGGTATGGCTCCATAACTGTACCAAGACACGCGAGCATCTCTACAAATCAAGTACTTTATTAGCAGGCACTGGATTATATGTTCAGTAGAGGCTTGAAGAGGTATAAGTATATTTAGACTAGCATGGGTCCAGACTCCTGAAGAGACAACTTTATGAACTATTTTATATTGCTTGCGTGCATTTATAAGAACGGGATATAAATTACAGCATGCTCTCGCCTAACTTCACACCTCATTCTTCCCGCGTGAATGACGAGTTTCTTACGGGGGATAAAACGTGTAGGGGAATGAATGTCAAAGGGTTATCTATTTTATTGTAAGTTTAGTGTCGTTCAGCGAACAACAATCATGTTGCTATAAAAATTGACGATAGAAGTTCTTTTAAAACAGGGTTTTTGTTCCTTTGTTACTACCATGACCATTTTGTGGTTTAGATGTTTCATGATGATAAAGCAGCTAAGTTGCTTATTGTTTGAATTAGTCTTTTCCATAAAAAAGTGGCTACGAGTAGATTGGTGGTAATTAAAACTTAGAAACACATACAATAATAAACTCTTAGTTATTTCTCTATACAAATTACATTTGGTTGTTCAAGGGACATAAACAAATTTAGTAGGTCTTGTGAAACAAAAGCCTGTCCTACAAGCCATACGATACGAAAAACTCATTTTTCGCACCCCATTTCTCAAAAGTGGGACTCACCAATCAGATTTTTGCCTCATTGGATATTCGAAAATAACCTCTCTAATTGGATAGAATTTGATTCAAATCAGTAATAGAAGTTTTGGTCTATAGTTAGTCCACGTAAATGCGAGTTTATATTGTATTTTACGAGAATGTGTTAATTTTGTTTGTTCCACACAAATGTCCCAGAAATATGTCAGAAATAATTTTTAACCATGTACATCTTGTATTAGGTTCTAGTGCAAAAATAAATACTTAATTCTCACGCAGATGCAGATGAGTCCAGCTTCAGTGTGTGTGAGTGTGTGTTGTTTAAGGGCCCGTCGACAACTAGGTCATTTGGGCCTCCAGCTTCATATTCCCTGAAAAAGATGAAAGGTTTGTTATTACACATGCTGAAGGCTTTTTAGTGAGCTCCACCTTCTTAGAAATAAAACGTCGCCAGAAGGTCCCTGTGCGCTTATATAAATAAGAACTTTTATGCTGTTTTTAAACATGTTATAAATATATACAACAAATAGATGACAAATACCGTCTTTGTGTCAGTCAGGACTACTGTATAAAATTGCTTGTAACAGTATTATTGTCTAGTCAGTGTTTTAGAGTGATAAAGTTATCGATGATTCCCAAAAATTTTTTCGCTTGTGATTTTGGTATGACGGAGTAGAATCCCATTCGTACACTCTTGCTTGTTATAGGTCCTACATGCTGAACCTTCAACCATATAATTTTTATTATGAAATTTTGCAGCATCTTTTTACAAAATTCATCTATTAATCCCTTTATGAAAGAAACCATAAAATCGAGGCAATGTAAAGTGCTTTTCTCCTAACTGGTTTCCATAATCTCTTACCCTTTTCACTCCATTTCTATTACAGTTCTAGGAATAGGGGTATGAATAAGTCTAAACAATATGAATAGATAGTGGGAAGATATTCATTGTCTCACCGTAAGCTTAAATAGGGGTACTTGTAATCAGGTAAATGAACACATCGCTGATTCTGACATTAGACACACATGCTTGCATGCAATTAAACTATCGACATATGTAGCGCCATGGGAAAGATGCAGGATGCCAAGGGTGTGGCATTGCAGTCAGCTGACTCAGTCATTTTCTTGCAAAACAAGACAGCCTTATTTCTCCTCCAAAGGGAGCCGAAGAATAGAAGAAAGAATTGTGTCGCTGTCCATCGAATTTCTACCCCTGGCCTCGTAAACCAGAGCTTATACCGATAGGGCACATGTGCAGATAATTGTTTTGATAATACAGACATTTTCCTTTTTATTTACATTACCAGTTTCTATGAAACTTGTTATATTTTAAAATATTTTACGAAGTTTAGACATTTTACGAAAGCTGTTCAATAAAGAATGATCATAATTATTTTTGACAACGCACCTCTACTTATCCTCATAATTTTGATGGTGCTTTTCAAAATAGTCTCTCCTGAATGCGATGCACTTGTCCCAGCATTTCTACCAGTCTTTAAAGACATTCTGGAAGAGATCCTTCAAAATTGCCTCCGCAGCCTTCACCACTGCTTCTGATGATGGATAATGCCTTCCACGAAGACGTTTCTTCAAGTTATGGAACAGAAAAAAGTCACACGGAGCTAAATCCGGACCATAGGGAGGGTGAGGTATTCACTTCACGTTGATTTTTGCAAGATATTCAGCAACAACATTGGCAATATGCGGCTGCGCATTATCGTGGTGCAGTATTCAGCCTGCTTCACGGGAATGTGGTCTTTTGCGCCTGATATGGACTTGTAATGTTTTCAGGACACCCCTGTATTATTGTCCAGTTACTGATGTGTGTGCAGGTACAACATGCTAATCAACCATTCCACGAATATCAAAGAATGAGATGACCACAACTTTCCCAGCAGAAGTAACCACTGTTGCTCTTTTGGGGGCTGGTGATGAAGGAGATTTTCACACTGAGCTTTGCTATTTGCTCTCAGGACCAAAATGATGTAGCCAAGTTTCATCAGCAGTGATTACGTTTGAAATAAACTCCGGATGTTCCTCTAACATCAACTTTAACTGCATGTTACCTCCATTGTAGTGGTAGGCGATACTGAACATGTCTGAACTTACCTGGTTCTCACAGGTGGGAACCAGGAGTACCAACAATGAAACTACTAGGGCATGTTTGATTCACATTAAGCTAACAGAATATAATAAGGTTGAATTTTAGTGCGAAAAATTATGAGCGTAAAAAAGTTATGATCATTCTTTATTGAACAGCCCTCGTATGTATTTTTTTTTTTAAAAAGTTGAGTTGTATTTAATTCCACCAGATGACCCAAACATGTATTCCAAATCTTTGCAGTGTTTTAAAACTTTATTTAATATCATAAAAAAACTGATCGAACACTCAGAAATGAAGCTTACTAGCCAATTTAGTTTCTGAGAAATACCAACACATAATATTTACATATAATATACATCCTATCAGTCATAACCTCCTGACAAGGAACTTTAAATCACAATAGTACCTTTATTGAAGCTAAAACCTGTGTAATATTCAGAGTTCTGATGTAAGAAGATCTTTCTGCAATCGGGAAAGTTCCAGTTGCATCGGTTATGGAATCCAGAACATTCCGTTGTAAACAAAAAATAAAATGCAAAATCTCGTGACTCTGACTTGATGTAAACGGCAATGAAAGGAAAACTCGTTTCAAATAGTCCACAATGATTGCAGAGATATAATAGGACCAAACGTTTTGAATGGGAATAATGAGACGTGCAAGAAATCCGGACCAAGGTCGTAACAACTACAATAAATAAAATAAAGAGACGAAATAAAGATGCACTCTCATCACTTGTGATGAATTCGTACGTACATAATCCACTCAAAAATGCGATGAAGTAAAGTAGCTTTAAATTTCATTTTAAGAACTCTGTCAGTCAAAGTTAAAATATTTTAGGTAGAGATTTTATTAAAAAGTGTGTCTGAGTGTGCGTGTAGGTGTATGTGTGTGTGCGTGCGTGCGTGCGTGAGAGAGAGAGAGAGAGAGAGAGAGAGAGAGAGAGAGAGAGAGAGAGAGAGAGAGAGAGAGAGAGAGAGAGAGAGAGAGAGAGAGAGGAGTTGGGAGGGAGGAAGGGGAGGGATATTGTATCTGCTTGTCGACTTATGTGATCAAATAAATAGGTACAGGCATTCAAAGATGCAAAACTGACACATATGAAGCTTCTCTTGTTTTCAACAAAAATACCCTTTTTTATGACGAAATATTGCTATGTTTGGTTTTAGGAGACTTGATAGAGACAGTATATGGGGAATACACTCAAATATACGTAACACGTTTCATGTTATTAAATTTTGAATTCGTAACGCAACCCATTTGTGATATACTACTAAAGGGAGGTGAACTTAGGAATTTTGATTAGCTCTACGTGAAGTTTGAGGAAGACAAAGATTTTTAACCAGAAAATTATAAAGCACGATTTTATGTACCATTTTGCTTTTACATATAAATATAAAATACTGAATTTTAAGTGCTTATATCATTAATTTTTGTCTTGGAGGAAAACTGAAAATAAACAAGTGACTCGCGTAAAATGTTGCTACGCCGGTACTCTCTAGTCAACTGTCATTAGACTACTGTTGAAAACTTATGGCTGTCATATTGTATGCAGTGTCTTACTCTGAATACAAAGTATCAGAGCAATATTATAAATACCCACTTTAATTTCAGCAGTACTGCTGTAGTCTTTATAGCATAAGATTTTGTGCATTATCTTGATAGAGATGTGGGCTAGAAATCCACCTAGATTATATTGCTAATAAACCAAAAAGCTATCCATACTACACATTCTTGAACAAATTATTGAAAAATAAAACGTTTTATTGAAGGTAGTCGTCTCAATAAAGGTTCGTTGTTGTGAAAGAACTGTTCTTATGCCAATAATTTATTAATCTTACAAAGGAGAGCTGTGAGGAGTCTCTTGAAGTTTTTCCTATTAAAAATTGTAAGCCACCTTTTATTGTTTTGGAATCCCTACACTTCTTTGTATATATGGGTCGAATTGTTTTATTAATATAAGGAAAATCTGTGGAAACTTACATTCTATAATTCATTCACAATTATCCTAGTCGGCTTCAAATCATTCAGACCTAAGGAGCTCGGTACAGGATCAAAATTATATTGAAATTTTATGAACTATTTTAACTCAAACGCTTTATATTAAAATGGGGAAGAGGTCTAAGTTAAGCACTATATAATATAAGTGCATTGTGTAGAAACCATAAATACACCAAATGGCTTACTTTTAGAAACGTAACTACAGCTGCATATTTAAACTATAACAGCAGTCGCTACCACAACCACGCGTCCTTTTTGATGCGTTAAACGACCAAACACTTTTATATACTTGAATTTTCAAGAGATGCGTAAAATTTGTCAATAGTTTTAGAAACGTGACCACACGTACTCTGCTTAAGATAATTAGCAAGTCTATATTTGTAGAACAACGGGAGTTCCAGCATGGTATTACGTATGCGACTTTTGTATGGCAAACACTGCAGTGCCCCGTCACTATAAATTACCGGACGTATGCTTGCTAAAGATCTTGCAAGAATTTTAAGCTTGCAACAGGTAGGAGTAATGGTTATCATTATTTCCAAACGTGGTAGATGAAACCGGTTGAGGGCTCAAAGAGCGCCACCTCAACATCCCTTGAGCATTCCAGAAATAATGGACAGTCACGAAGCACACGTCTTCCAACGTAACAATAAACAAGCGTATGACAAGTGTCAAGTACATCCTAGGACAACATAACTTACACTCGTGATGAGTGCATATTTGCTATTTTCGTGAATATAAATACTTGCCACATAGTTCCAAGGCTTCTTCGTGCTCGCCTCCAATGTAGAAGGTTACTTGTTTAAAGTCAGGTGAAATACCTGTAGTGGGTAATTATTCTAAATCAGACTTGAAGGAAGCCGTACTTTTCCTTCTTGGGATTGCTATTTATTTTTAAAACTTGAGAACCTTTGATTTAGGCCCTTGTTCTTGAAATATGTTTGGGAGTTTGTGGAAAACTTTACTTACTATGTTTTTTTTTTTTTTTTCGGGAAGTTTTTCATGTCGCTAGGCGAATGACGGGTAAGAGGAACGTCTCCCAAATTTCCGGTCCCTCTATCCCCTCTCACTTCAATGTTCCTCCTGATTGGTTCTATCAGGCTCCCAGTTGTCGCCGGGAATTTCAGAATCCTGGAAAAGTATTTTCTTTTGTAAATTTTCATCCTCAAGTTCGGTGGACTGCACTTCTTCGAGTCCAGGGGCCCAGGAGATACTTTAGCCCATAGGTGGGGAGGTGGTAGTATGAGAAGCTATCGCAACCTCCAAGAGGGCTGCCCCGTCAGGGCCATAAACACAAAATATCTTCCATAGGTACTAAAGTGCTCCCTCCGAATCTTTCCACAGTCATATAGCCATGGTCCCTTGTTCTTAGCTATCCCACTTTTTAATCTGAAGACCAGATTTCTTATTATTTCTGGTTTGACTGAAATTAAGGTTAAACAAATAGGAAACCAAAATGTCAATATGTGCAGAAGAAAAACCAAAATAAGAGTGTAAATTTGATACACGTTTTGTTATTGTTGTTTCCTTTTTCTCATAAAACACGTTTTAAGTCTACGTTGCATTTAAAGTTCTCCTTCCAATGATGCACCTTTAATAGGCCTGATATTTGTCCGGCTTACACAAAATAAGGAAGTACCTATAAAAATAACACTTTGGTACTTTTGCTTAAATTTTCATTGTGTTATAAACAGTTTCGTAATATTACACAAAAAAAGAAAGGAAAAAAAAACAGTTGACCGAACCGCATTACCTGGGTGACTGTTAAGTCTCAGACATTGGTTTAATTTAATGTATTCCTCTCTCTATGTTCCATTAAGTTTTATACAATGTTTATAAAAGATTTAATGCTCTTTATTCCGCAAAACTCTGAAACCAAATATCTCAAAATATTCTGGAAGTGGTAGCGGGAATCGGCACATGTACTCCTGAATTCCTTAATCCGCTCCGGGAAAAGAAATACCGATTTCAAATTCTAGAAATGCTGCATCGAGGCAAATGTCTTTTCAAGATCTGCACAACGTTTACATGACTAAACAGACTTCAGGGCTTGGACATAGTGGTGTAAGCACAGCAGGAGAATTTAAATGTCTGTAATTGTCACTAGTGCCTTTAGAAAGCCCTAGGTAACTAAGCGTCTCTGAAGATATACGCTATACTTGGGGAAGAAGTATCAAGTTCACATCTATTCAATATTTTGACCAGTTTGCCAGTTCATTTTTTGACAATACCGAGTTTTTTTCGGGCCCAAATGACCTCGTTGTCGACGGGCCCTAAAACACCACTAATCCAATCCAATCCGAGTTATTTTGGATAATAACAACAGAATGAGTTTGAAACGTATTTATATTATCTTTATTAACCAGTTATTTAGTAATTCAGACAAACATTTTCACATTAAAGAATCACGTGATTCTATATCAGTATTCAAAAATGTAGGAGAGAACCTGGGTTCCATATTCTTTATTCCAAGAGAGAAATCGAAACATCTTCTGCGTGGTACCTAATCCATAGCCTTTGAAAATAGACTAAAAACTTACCAGTTGTTGATTCAATTAAGCTTTTTCGGATATTTTTCAGGAGATTTTTTTTCTAATTCTATTTATTTCTTATACATTGCCAATACTTAATCACTAACGTAACCATGAACTGTCGTAAAAAGTTCTAACATAAATATATATAAAAATTTGTACCATATTGAAAATTTACTATATACATACTTATAATTAGAATAAAGATACTTTGATTCTCACTTCACTGAAAATGCTACAGTATTCAAAAAACGTTAATTAAAGGAACAAATGTGTCAAAATAATCTTTCCGTTGCAGAAGGATCGACTTTTAACATTCCCACAAGTCATATCTTTTATGTCATGACCGCTTAGGCATTTCTAAGCATTAAATTCAGGGCGACAATAGATATACTGCAATTAATACTTGACTTCAGTTTGGTAAATCACCTCGCAACCCTCTTTATTTTCCTTAGAATTCGCACGGAACTCTGGGAGACTACTTACCTGCCATTAGTGCCCCTTGACTTCTATTGTTTACATACTGCTTTGTGTTGACATATGAAGCCAAGTTGACTGAAGTTGTGTTCACTGAAGCCAAGTGCTTGAGAATTCTGGTATCTGATGATCTCGGCTATGTAGCTACTGCTTGAAACAAAATGTAATTGGCTTTGTTTACGAGTATTCTGTGAACTGATTACATTGTAATGACATAACTACGGCCGTAGTAAACGTCTTTTGTTATAGACTTAAAGTACTTATATTTCGATGGCTATCCCTTGCTAAGATCTTTCGATGTTTTAGTAATTTAGGAAGCTGCAGTAAGGTATACCTTCACTGCTAAAAAAGAGATTTCCAGTGACGATATTATTACGAGTACCTATGAGATTATGCTGTATAAATACATATACTATTCTTTTTATGGTATTCTGTTTATGGTATTATTAGAGATTATAGGTTATATATTGACAGATATTAAGAAAATTTCATGGATAATCTGTAACCAATTAAATGACCTACAATAATTCTGATAAGGATTAATTCCTCCATATAAATTTACATTAAAAATAAACTACGATAAAAATCCTTGTAATTAAGTACTTACAATAATAAGTCGCCACAAGTGGTTGTCTCAAATTTGAGAACAAGTGGTCTACCGGGAAATATGATGAGTCAATTGGAGAATTTAATGTTAGGAAGGCACGTTGACCATGGTAGCTCAAGGGTTAGAGCAACTGGACGGAAACCAGTAAATCCGTGGTTCAAATCCCGGCCATGGCATTGAATTTTTCAGTTGGCACTAATTAATTAATAATCACCCATATACCGCAGTAATGTATTTAAAAGGATTAATTCTTTAAGGGTTAATTCCTCAACATAAATTTACATTAAAACTATTTAAATAGTTTGTTTTCAGATATACTCATTAAATATTATTTAAAAATTTCTCGAACCATTGCAGGTTAAAATAATTGTATACATAGGCTACAAAAAACAGCAGTGTACTTCGCAATATAATACCCAATTACAAATATGATGGAATGTTGAAACATTTTGTTTTACGTTATCAGACGGCACGTTAATTTGTAACTTATTTCACACTATCCCTATGCAGATATTACGTTGTAAACACTGCTCTTATCTCTTGAGCTACCGTTGTACGCTGCCTCTATCAGCTTCAATCGCGTAAGATGGTTTAATTGCTATGCAAGCATCTCGCTATGGTACATCAAATTCAAGAGCATCAATTGAGTTCAGGCCGTGGCATTCAATTGTAACCATTTCTACTAGACATGGTAAGTAGGGGATATGCGACATTCCGATAAAAAATTGAACATTACAGCATTTTTCAAGAAAGGAACACAAAGATTTTCAGGAAAACTCCCCAGACCACACTAAATTTATAGGAGTTGCATAATAGGAAAACCGGAATCTCACTACAATAAAGCAATAGAACTTGTCAAATCACAATTTTTTTCAAAACTTTTGTTTTTTATAGTGAAAAATTTGGAGATATTCCTTGTTATTTCTATGAATTTTGCAGTACATGTACTTTTCTCAAAGGAATGTCGTTATTCACATTTTAACCTCTTCTGCATGCAAAGAGAACGGAATTTAAAGGACTAATGCCCTTGAAAAGACTATTTGCATATAGCCTGCTTATTCCTATATCATCCTTGCATCCACAGGGAAATTAACGATAATTTCTGTTTATTAACATGAACTATATCTGTGGATTGTAAGAACAGTTTGTACAGGAGCAGAGGAAGTCATATGAGTGTTAAACATCAGATACTTTAAGTATGATATTTCTTTCAAATTAAATTTCAAAATTAGTTCCCAAGCTGTTTTATTTACAAAATATTCTATAATTTAGCGAAGTTATAGCCTATGTTGTAATGGCACAGACCTATGTCCCCTCTGCCTTCAAATCTATTAAGTCTTATGTTGTTTCTGTTATTTTTCTTCAGTGCTCGCGGGTGGTGTGCTGGGAAGGAACCCTAAGCTTGTGCTGAGTGCTTGAACTTCCTAAATTTCGTTTCCCAATCATTATTTTATTTTATATGGGCAGTGTACACCGCCTGCGGTGCCGAGAGTTGTAAGAACAGACGTCCACACTGCCAGTATTGTAGTCCTTTGTTTGCTTGTGACATTAACAATGCATTCAACTTTCAAATGACACTTCTCTTTCAACATATGATACTGAAATAATAAGAAAAAAGAACCTCTGGATTTATAATTAAGTTTTTGCTGTTCGAATGAACTATTTTTGTAATTTCCTTGTTGCACATGTCACATTAATATCTCTTACGTCACTATGCACAGTTGTATAACGGTTACTATATTGCAGCTGTGCATTTTGATATTTGTAAGGAAAGAAAAGTGACGCAGATGAAAGTGAACTCTTGGGAAAGGGAATTGCTTCGATGTCTTTCTTGCAAGTAACGTTCCTTACGACAGAGAGATAATATAAAAAGTAACATATTTTAGAAGCAATTCATCGCGAATGTCATTTCATAATAATTCTTACCAGTAGTTCCGTATTTGGTCAGTAATTTCATTCACTCATTATTTTCTCCCCTTACTGTTTATCTTCGTTAGAGTATTGTTTTCTACTGCACATTTTATAAAATGTTTCGCAAAAGGTTTTACTATAAATAACAAAACTACAAAGGATATATACATTATAGGAATGTTGAACGAACACTTATGGAATCCTTCTTACCTCAAAGAATGGTGTTAAAATCATCGTTATCTGCAATTTACAAAACAATACACATACGATTATGGAATTGTGGATGCAATATCCGTGTATATCTTTAATTCCTTGAAATTATACATTATACATTTTTTTCTTTTGAACATAAACCTCGAAAACTGCAACAAATTTGAGTATTAGATCTTATTAAACGCTACACTTTATGTATAGGAGTGTTATAATTTCCTAAAATTTGCTTTATATAAAGCAGCTTTGCTGTCATTCAGTCAAAAATTATATAACAGGATTTCACCACAAATGAAGGTTTAAAATAGTTCAGTTTAAAAAGCCATTTTCATCATAAGGTAGTATAACTGTGTATGTGTGGGCTGTTGTTTTATTATTATCAACTGATCAGCACAGTCAGTACTATACAAATTGCGGAGCTATAAATACAAAATAACATTAAAAAATACAATGAAAGGGGATACTCGTATTGGAGTCCTCAAGCAAACTAAGCTGATTTCTGGGAACATTAATTACATAATGTCATAGGAAATAGAAATACGAGGTATGTCCAGAAAGTGAGTTCTGTTTGGTAATAAAATTAAATGGTGTACAGATACAGAAAAAATATTTACTGCACACAATTCTACAGCTCTTAAACTACTTTTCCACATAACCGCCGAAATTTTGCAGGCATTTGTCATATCGAGGCACAGGTTTATGTGTACCTACTTCATAGAAGTTTGCCGCCTGTGCCTTCAACCAGTTGTAAACATTTTCTTTCAGCTCTTCGTCATTGTTGAAGTGTTGACCGCCAAGGAAAGATTTGAGGTGCAAAAACAGATGAAACTCGCTAGGAGCGAGGTCAGGGCTCTACGGGGATTGGTCAAACACGTCCCAGCCAAAATCCTGTAGGGTGTTTTTTGTCGCACTTGCAGTGTGTGGTCTGCGTTGTCGTGAAGAAGCACAACACCGTTTGACACCGCAAATTTGCCGATAAATTTCAATTGGTTTAACTTTCCTAACATTCAGAAAACGACTTACATATCTGATTTCACAAGCGGCGGGATTTTCAATCAACACCGACATTGTAAACAAGCACAACAAAGCGTACGTGGCTGACAGCGATCTCACAATGGCGCGCGTTTCTTCACCTTGATACATAGTGTCTACCGCGCATGTGCGGAACTGCGATCGCAGCGCTGCAGCGGAGATAAATTGAAACAACTTACGCTCTGGACGCCCCTTGTAAAAAGTCTTGTGGCAAGCGTGCCTGCAGTCTTGGTGCAGCATCTAGGGGGCGTCCCAGTTGAAAGAAGAAAGCACCTGATACATGGGGAAGGTGAGCAAATATGTGAGAGAGTGAGAGAGACCCTGAACAGTATAACAAAGAAACCTAAAGTCTGTTATAAACAAAATATACATTGTTATTTAGGATTAGGATTAGATTAGGATTACTATGAAGAGGATTCGGCACTGCGAAAAGTTTTAATCTGTTGGACATATGTCCCCAAGTCGGGCATCGCCGTGAGAAAGGAAGAGGCAAGAGGAGACAGAGTACGGTTATCCCAAAGAGTCATGACAGCGCAGAGGGCAGGGTCCCTACATTTTTCTTAGAGGAAACCTCCCTTGTTAGGCCAGGACATCGGGCACTGCCCCTACTGTGTTTCGGAAGTAGTCTCAGCAGCCGGTTTGGAGACTACCAACCGACCTACTGGAGGAGAAAGTGGTTTACTCGGAACATGTCATCCTGCCATGCACCGCCGAGACAACCGCCGACACTTCTACCCTGAAAGAGACCACCACATGAGACATGATGTGAAATAACAATGGAGATGAAATGGAGGAACAGGAAATTCGAGGGATGTGATAAGTCTACCCAGAATTCACCTGGCGACCCGGAAAACCCCTGGAAAAGCCCATAGGTCAGATAGGTCGGCAATAGGAATCGAACCAAGGCCTCTCGAGTTATGGTTACAGATGGAACTGCCTGACCCATCCCGCCCGGTAAATTGCTATTTAAATCTAGCATGGATGCGACACGAATTATTTTCCTTGAATACCTTAAAACATTCCAACAGAAAAGAGTAATGTCAAAAAAGAACGAAACTATTTTATCAATTCTCCACTGCCTATATATTTTTTGTTATTCCTCTGCAATTTAACACACATTTTTCTGAAAGGGGAAGTAGTTACTCTTTCGCTTTTAATTTCTTTTCGTTGGCTATGCTAAGAGAAAACAATTTCAAAGCTATCCATGATGACCAGTTCATAGAATATTTGACTATCACTAAAAGTCTACTGTGCTCTCTTAATCCCATTATCATCCTCTTCCTTCATGCTTTAGGCATTACTGCCTGTTGCAGTCTACATAATTTATTTTACTGGTTCCGCCGTTTTCTTGGTGGAAAGAAAATATAAATACTCCTCTTTCCTTCTGGTCTACAGTTCATAAAATAGCGTGGTAATCTTTATTTCTCCAAGTTTTGTGCATGAATTAGCCATTTACTTTCTATATTCTTGTAATATGTCATTCAGGTCGAATATTTGTAGCTCTTCACGTATATCTCCATTTAGTTTATGGTCGATTTTTCTATATCCCACAATGCTTCTTTGAAATTTCATTTCATATGCCTGAAGTTTTCTTTTATCTTTCTCAGTTATGATCTCATACTTCGCTACCATATAGTACTTTAGGTACTGGCACTACTTTGTAAAATTTTAGAATGGTATCTTTACTTTCTTCATTTTTTATGCTTCTTTTTGTGGTTCCATTTATATAGTTGAAGGTTTCTGACTTTCTAATTATGTATGTTTCTTATATGACATCCAATAACCGAAGTACCTGTTCTATATTATTTTCTATTACAATTTTGGATATAATGCTCTCATTACCTTTAAACGTCATTACTTTACTTTTATTTGGAGATACAGTCATATTAAACTTCTTTAAGATTTTGTATAGCTCGTGTACTGCTTTCTGAAGATTGTTTGAGTTGAAATTGTCATCTGCGAATATAAGGGATATTACAAAGTTCTTTGCGTTAAGATTTGTGATGTATATTCCTGGGGTAGCGGGTAGGGACTCCTGTAGATAGCCCTACTTCAGGGAGTTGCGACCCTGCCCACACGCTGCACCAAGTTCCCCTGCCCCGAGGGGTTACTACCTGGAAAGGAGCCCTTGCCCAGGGATACGGCCGAAGACATCAACGGCGTGATAAGCGATGAAGAAGAACTTTCTTCAAACGGTTAGACTGACGGAAGAAGCATCCAATCTTCAGGGAATAAGTGAATACCCATCTCCGGGGTAACAAGGAGAAAGTCCTCAAGGACCGAAGAGGGCGGAAGAGGCAACCATCTGCCCGGGGTTAAAACAGGCAGGAGTTTTGTTGAGACGCTCAAACAGTTAGCCCCTCTCTCAACTTACCTTGCGATACGTTGATAGCATGTCCAAGGGACATAATATTGCTCATAAGCTCCAAAGAAAAAGCCGGATAGATTCACCTGGTAACGACCAAGCAAAGACAAAGGTTAAGATTAAAGGATTTGGAACCTCCAAGAAAATCAAAGTAGCAGCCTGGAATGTACGAGGCATACATCACAAAGAAGATGAACTAGAAGAAGAATTGAGAAAAGCAAACATCGACATAGCAATAATTTCAGAAACAAAAAAGAAACGAAAAGTAAGTCTGGATTTATAATAGAGCAGAAATCACATTTTAAGTATTTAGTATGTAATGTCTTGTACCAAGGGGAAGCTGATATAATAGAGAAAATAAATAAATTTTACTATATAACAGGCACAATAAAAAGAACATTAAAAAGTAAAGCAAGAAAGGACTCTATAATAAAACTATACAAAACAATGGTAATACCAACTCTGATCTATGGATCAGAAACATAGACACTAACAAGAAGAAATGGTACGAGAATACAGTCATCAGAAATGAAATTCATAAGAGCAATAGCTGGATATACCAAAATTGATAAAAAAAACGTAGTCAGGATATTAGGACAGAATTAAAAGTAGAAAGAATAAACCATACTATTGAAAGAAATATAAATTAATGGAAAGAACATGTTCAGAGAATGAATAGTAACAGAATACCAAAAATATCCTTAAACTAAAAACCTATAGGAAGAAGAAACCAGGGAAGACCGAAGAAAAGATGGGCAAACCAATTTGGAGCCGGAACGGGTTAAACAATCCAAAGCCGTGAGGTAGAAGAAGAAAAAGAAGAAGAATATTCCTATCCTAGTAATTGTCTCATAATTTCGTCTAAATAAATATTAAAAAGTAGCGGAGACATGCTTCAACCTTGTCTTAAGCTCGGTCTCTTAATCTTTTGTACCTAATTTATGAATTTCTGCAAGTATTATCTGGGCTAAAACAAAACAAATAGAACAATAACCGTAGAAGAGAGAGTATACAAGCTCATGTGAATGTAAGATAGATTTGTTAACAAATTCCTTTTTTTTTAATTTTACTCACAACTTATTAATACGATTGATTTGTTATATAAAAGTTGGAGTTTTTAACATTAACTGAAATGTAATCAGGTGCTCACTGCCATTTAGATTCCATTGCTAGCCAAAGTGTCTATTATGACTAACTTGATGTGGATAAAAGAGTCACACTTTTGTACAAATAAAGGTATATACAATTGGTTTTGAATTGGAAATGAATAGAGAAATTATTATACTATCTTTTCGAGATTTTTCACCAATTTATATTGCTTTAAAAGTGCTGCCTTTAATGTTACTATAACGATGATAAAAATTAATTTCCCAGAATAAAATACAGACACACACTTGAGTTTTAAATGAAACCAGCCAGAAGGTACGCTTACTGTGTTAAGTGATATTTGTGTAAATTAAAGTTTATTAGTTACGTAAACCGAAAATACTATAATTATTCAAGACTCTCTGAGACATGTTGAAAATTCGTGCTTTAAACACTATTATTTATCTATTAGAAATGACCCAGGGTTAAACTTTTAAACTGTCTTCCGCATAAGTGTATATGTTAAAAGTGAAGCCGTTAAGACGAAGGCAGCAAACCACGAAAACGGGTTTCATTGGGTATGCATGGACAGCAGAAACCTTTAGCTATTAAAATTGGTATTTGAAAGCAATTTAGTAATTTGTGAGTTCTGCTTTCACGTGTGATTAAGTGAGAGAAGTACTGATAAAATTAGTTTCTTGTAGAAATTTGTTTTAATATTATATACTTCAGAAGACACACTTTTGAGATCAGTTTGTAGGAAGATCACGTTTAAAAGGACTTTCTGTGCAAGAAATTTAAGTGGAAGGTACTGAGAATTACAAGTGGATATTATTGGGTCAAATTATTAAACTTACAATGCATAAATAACTATATGAGACACTGATCATACATGCATACTCTTCTCTAACTTCCCTAGTTATACCACTGTTGTGGTGTTGGGGGGGGGGGGTTAAATATATAATCCACGGTGCGTGACCAGCCCGAAGCTGAGTCGGAGATGTAGATGACAGAAGAAGTGGAAATGAATAAAAGAAAATACGATAATGGTAAATGATGGCGTAGGAAACCAGAGATCCCAGAGAAAACCCGCTTCTGTGCCGTGTTCTCTCACATGCGGTCGCCTGGGATTGAAGTGGCCACCTTGGTGAGATTCAAGCGGTCTAACCACTCAGCCACGGCGCGGCCATGCGTATTCAAGATCATCTTCTTCACTTCACGGCATGGGCAGAGTGCCCTTTCCGTCTCACAATAATTGCTCCTTCCATCTCTCTACCAACATCTCTCTTTCCTTGTGGCTGATATTGGAATGCAATCTTAGGTAGTCTTGTTTCGGACATTCTTTGTATATGCTGCATCCATTCCTTTTGATATTTTTCAATTTTGCTACTTATCGAGTCTACGTTGAGTTCCTTTCTTATGTCTTCATTCCTTATTCTATCCAACCTTGTACATCCCTTTGTTTTCCTTAGAAAGTTCATCTCTGCACTTTGAATTTGGCTTTTCATTTTCTTCGTGAGTACCCATGCCTCACTTCCATAAAGTAGTGCAGGAACTGCCATTGTTTTGTACAACTTTAATCTTGTATCCCTTCTTGTTTTACTTCTCAACGTTCTATACACTGTTCCACAAATCATTTCGAATGTTGCAAGCTTTTTGCTCACATCTCTGTCTGTTTTCATCATATAATTAAGATGACATCCTAAATAGCTGAATTCTTTTAGTTGTTCTAGTGGTTTGTTGTCTAAAATTATTTTTGATCTTATATTTTGTTTTCCCCAAAAGGCAATCATCTTAGATTTTTCCGTCGATATTTTAAGATCATACTGTTGGCATACTTGGTTCAAGCTGTGTAGTGCATATTGTAATTTATCCTCCGTTTCTTGTATTAAAACCACGTCATCTGCATATAGTAAAATATTTAAAACTTTGTTCTAATTTATTTTTATTCCTGATTTAATAATACTTTTCCAATTTTGGATGATGTCATTTACATATATATTAAAAAGAGTAGCTGATTCACTGCACCCTTGTCTTACGCCTCTATTAATTAAAATTGGTTCGGTTTTATGAACTCCTGTGTTTATTATTATTTTGGAGTTGCTATACATATTTTTGATTACTTTAATTTTTGTGGATATCCACTATTTTCCATAATCGTCCATAGCTTCAAGACACAAATTATTATATTATTGAGCGAGATGCTCCGCGATAACACACGAGGCTTGGATTCGTAAGGTCTCGGTTCGATTGCCCTTGGCCACACACTGTGACAGTGGGTTTTTTCTGGTTCTACGGAACGCAAATTTGGAGTGGTGGTCTTCTATCGCGACTCTCATCGCTCACATTTCCTCTCATTTTGTCTCCCTCTTTGACGTTACAGGGCAGCTCGATGTCGGCGGCGGACAGCTGGCGTAAGAGGCTTGCAATTTTGAACTATTTCTGGGCTCCCTCAGTGTGTGGCAGTTTGAGGCTCTACTGCCGAGTCGAAGTTTTCCCAGTGCCTGCTGAAGGGGATCTTTGGGCCATCAATGGCGGATTGGGCAGGTCGCATTAGAGTGCTTCCGAGCCGGGTGGTCAAGCCAACAACTAACAAGGAAATATGCACGTCTCTGCCTATTACGTTGTCCGTTCCTGGAGCTCATACCTCAGCTGTGGTTCCATTATTTTATTCATTCTCCCAGAGCTATATACAAAAGATCCCTGAAAACTCTCTATGCCCTGATGGAAAAGAAAATTAAGAGTATTGCCACGACAAGCCCGTGCCGGGTAAAAGAAAGACATAGAGCTACGCGCGGGCAGAAAAGAAAGAGACAGTGGGGGTCGCCAGCGCTGAACGCAGGCCGAGAGAGAAAAAACAGAGATAGTCTGGTATTTCCCGCTGCATCGTGATTGTTACCGAGCGTTTCACTAATTTCTAGAAACAGAGACTGGAGGTATAAAATCACTGCGGCTGTCAAAGCGGAGCCATGTGCGAGTTGAGTTGTTAATTGTGTACGCGGCTGTGTAGACATTTGTGAGTGTACCGCAAGTGATTACTTTCGTTTGTTTTCGTGTGGTGAAGCAACGGGGGACTGCGTTGGTGTATGTTACGTCATTCTGCTGCTGTCAGGGCTGTATAAAGTGTCTTTTAAATTGAAATAAAGAGCAAAAGTGCAAACTAGAGTCCAGAGAACTTTTGTTTTGTCAAAATACGGTTTTTGGATATTTCTCCGCTGGAAAATACTAGAAACTTTAAAGTATAGGTATACTTAAAGTTTCAGAAACGCAATGATGTCTGCAAGTTATTTAATTGCATTGTCTTTAAAGACCTACTCTGTTTAGGGTAAAGGTATTTAAGGCATTTTTTTCGGGCACTAATATGTACAACATATATGCACATTCAAAACTTCATGCGATCTGCAAAATTTTGTCAGAAACCTAAACAGTTTACTGCATATTTATAGTAATTTTTAACAAAAATAAGCATAAAGCTTTTTAAATAAAAGTGAAATGCATGTAGAAGGATGAAAATGTCTGTTTTACAGTGAGTATAAATATTTATCTCTGATTGCAATGCTTAAAATGTTTCCGTATGCTTATATAGTGTAATTAAAAATTGTGTTAATTTGTTTAATTTAAAAGCTGTACAAGAAGATAGATTTTAAAGGTGCACCATTTTCAAACAAAAATTTTAACAATATGAAAGCTGGAAATTAATTGTTCTTTTACACTGGCCGTGTGTAGGCTAAATTGTGGAAAAGTATGAATTTTTCAGTCTGACTCTACGTTGCCACAATTTAGCCTACACACGGCCAGTGTGAAAGAACAATTAATTTCCATTAATTGACCTAATAGTGGTCCGAACTACAAAGCCCGGGTCTTAAAGTACTTACACATTGTAAGTCGCCATTAAGGTAGTTGTCTCATGTGTTTATAAGAACTCCTAAGTGGTTTACCGGGAAAATCCGAGTCAGTTGGAGAATTTAATGTCATATCGGCACGTTGACCATAGTAGCTCAATGGTAGAGCTGCTGGACGGAAACCAGAATATCCGTGGTTCAAATCCCGGCTATGGCATTGACTTTTTTAGTCTGACTCTACGTTTCCACAATATGAAAGCTATTACATTTAGATAATTTCGACAAAATGTATTTTACACTCCAGATGTGCATACAGGAAATTAGGTCTATATTATCAGAAATGTGGAAAAAACACTTAATATTAAGCAACACCCTCTTAAAACTGTAATAGATTTTAGCAGAATAGCAGGGATTTTGTGTAAGTTTTACGGTTGCAACACACGCTGTTCCGTGATCCGTGACTTTTTTTTTTTCTACATTTCTTGTTTGATTCTCTATAATATTAGGGGACTTTGAATTCTTCTGATTCCATATTTTAATTTATGCACCAAATTTTGAATGCTTTTAAATAGATTCTGAAACATTTTCTAATTATGAAAAGAATCATACGCTCGTCTACATAACTATGGCGGTGATATTCTCTTCAGCAAGCAATAACCAGAAGCTAAATATCAATAACACACCAGTATTGTACCTACAACATTAATCAGTTCTTTTTAAGGGCAGCATTCTCACGGTTTGCATAAATAACTCAGCAATTCTGTGTGGGAGTGTATAATGAGTGAATGAAATTGCATAATGCCAGTCTCTTACCTGTCACACAGAGGGATAATTAAAAGAAGACATTAGCAGTGATTGGCTTGCGTGATGTGACGGGCCTTAACCTCTGGGGTCACTCGTAGGTAATTATTTTTCAGCTTAATATGGACAAAGGTAATGAAAATTCTCCAAAAAATTAACTTGTAGAAATGTCATAGAACATTTCAGCGTATCAGGTAAATCCCGTAGATCAACTATAACGGTGTCTCCTTGTTCGTAAAACTGTGCTTTAAGTAATGAATCATAGTTGGGTCTTCCCTCGAAAACTAAGTTCCCTTTATGTATTTTTAATACCAATAAATGCGATATACCTGAATAGTTCAGGTGACCATATATATCCAAATTGCAGAGCATTGCAAATTTTACATCTTCCGAAAGACAAAATAAATTTTTAATCCAGCACCTAATATTATTTGACCTAATTCGATACAGTTGACACTATTCTGAATTATTTTATATTTTATGAATTCCAGCAAAATAATGCGGGTTTCCATTTCATTATTACAAGTTCATGTTGAAACTCTTTCTTGCTTACGTATTGAAAAATCATATTAAATGACAATCAGACGCCTTCATCTATCCCACAGCTTGTTTTGTCAGACATTATTTGGGATGGAACAGTTAGGTGACTCCCTAAGTATAAGAATATCTTAAATGTATCTTAAACGAAGCAGTTAAAACAATTTTATCAGAAAATAAAACATAAGGTACATTTTAAAGTACAAACGGGCGGACGATTGATGCGGATCTTTACCATCAACAGCTGGAACAAATTCGTGGAATTTTGAGGTGCAGATACCCAGCATTAGTTAACCGAAATTGAGTTATATTGCAGTAGGACAATGCACGAACTACCATGGAAGAAACTCAGGAATTAGGTGGAATTGAATTCCTAGCACACTTTATCTCACACCATAAGATTATCCTATTTTTCCATCCGTGGCCCGTTTTCTTCCTGAAAGATACTTTGTCAAATTTGAAGCAGTGCAAGTGGGTGTCGCCGAATTCTCCTCATCAAAAACCAGAGACTGCTACCATCGTAGGGTAATAAACTTCGCTGAACGATGGCTCAAGACCATAGAATCTAGTGGTCTATACTTTCAACATTATGTAATTGCTTGCCAGAAGACATTTCAAATAATTGTTTTTCTTAAAAAACTAAATTACTTATGAGACAGCATCTATATATCTGACACCTTAGGGTATTTGTAACAAAATACATGACTAATGTTTTATTATACAGTTCTTGTTATTTTGAAGTATAATTAATTAATGCAATTAAGGCCAGAGGATCTACTCCCATTAGTCCTGCAGCCGTAGGGCCAGGGACCCGGGCCTCGTTCTAGCAGGGAGTTACCAAGCTGTCCTGAAAGGGCGCCCGGTGCCTCCGAGGCTCTTTCCTTAGGACAAGTC
Organism: Mantis religiosa; assembly: GCA_030765055.1. Lineage (NCBI taxonomy): Eukaryota > Metazoa > Arthropoda > Insecta > Mantodea > Mantidae > Mantis > Mantis religiosa. Next base: position 55,943,936 of record CM060958.1, on the reverse strand, counting down.
CTAGGGACTAACAAGACCCCCCTATCTGGTCCTGTGGACTCAAGATGGGATGGAAGTGGATACTCCAAAATGGGAAGGCTACAGATATGACCGATATATAGATATACATAGCACACCTTCTACTAGTTATGCTGCCTAGTACGCGGGAATATTAATGGCTTCCCTCAAACCCCCTCCGGAGACGTACCCGATCTCCCACGGGTATCGGGAATTACTGTCCCCTCGAGTCCAACCCAATCCCAACAACTCCCTATCAAGGAGGGGCTCGAATGTTCGGCCCGAGGTTCCTCTAGTAACGTCAGAGGTACCACGAGTGCTAGGGGTCCACAGCGCCCGCACCACGGCAGCTGAAGTGGACGGATCCCCTCCCATAAGGTGAGTATAATTAATAAATATAGATTGACATTCATGTCCAGAATGAAAGCCAGCAAAAGATTAAGGTATATTGTGTTCAGAAATCACGGATTTGTTTAGAGCTGTACATTTCTTGCAAATGTACCACTGTATGAATATATTACGAAAAAAATACAATGAAAAATTAGATGGGATAGAATACCTAATGTAGCAATAAGGATGTCTGTAACAGAGTGGGGAGACTGGAGAAGGAAAGCATGTAATGACCATGTGGACCGAATGGGACCTGACAGATTACTGCGTAAGGTCAGAGATGGAATACAATTTTTTTCCAGCGAGTACACTTCTGTTGCCAAATCAAAAAATTAATAATAAATGTCCCTTGTGTAGAAATTCAAGTACTGTGTCTAGTCCGCCCACATACCTGAAGGAAAGTTTAACGGACTGAAATACACTTTTTGGTTAGGCAACAACTTTAATGGTAAAATAACTTCAACTAACACTTGTTCATGCTGACGCTACGCCGTTTGAAAAAATTGAAGCCTGTTTGGCTAGGATGAGAAAATGTGTAGAGGAAAACTTTGCTTTCTCTGACCTGCAAAGCATTTTCAACGCTTGTTGAAGTGCACCGCACGTGATGATACGAAGTTTAAAATCTCTGACCTAAAATTGTACAGAAGCTTGGACATGATGTACTTAAGTGTTTCTAAATACGATGACTTTATCTGTACATATGGCAGGAAGGTGTTCAAAAATAGGGTATAATTTAGGTTCCCCACAATTTCTCCAAAATGTGTTCGGCATATGAGTTCCCCATATATAGATATCAACAAAAGTCGATTACAACATTTGACCGGGAATGCTTCGTTTTTTTATATTATTCAATGAGCAATCAGCATTACAAACTTTACAGATCCTTGTTAACTAATTGAACCTTCATGAACTATATAGGGACAGGTAAGAAAAACCAAGTTGGCTCCTATTAGCTACTAAACACTGTAAAACGTGGATGACACACGAGAGAAAAAAAAAAAAGCTGATATAAAACAAGTAATCAAAGAGATAATAAGAAGAACATTCAATATGAAACTTCAGGCGTGTGGGCTGGCGGGTTTGTACGCCGATGTCATACATCAAAACTCCTGGAACATCTGGCAGGTTTGAGAAGAAGCGAGAGGCGATCTGACGTATGTACTGGTGAAGAGGAAGGAGATCAAGTTCTTTATGCAGTTGTTGATTTCGTACGTACCAAGGGGCATCCGTGGTGATGCGTAGAATTCGATTTTATAGGACCTGTAGCCTACGGAGGTGAGTGTTGCTAGCCACACCACATACCTGGGAAGCATCTGTGATAAGTGGCCGGAGAAGAGATTTGTAGAGAAGCAGAGAGCATTCAATCTCAAGAGGAATGTGTCTATGGAGTAGCGGACCGAGTTTTGAAAGTCGTCCTGATGCCAGCGAGATAAGTCGATCAATATGGGCTCGCAAAGTAAGTTTAGTGTTCAACATTACTCCAAGTTATTTCACGGAGGTGATGGGAGATGGCCAAGCAACTGATCCATGCTTAATATGCAATTCGGGCGAATTGAAGATGCAACGTAGGCTAAGAATCTTTGCTGCAGTCTTTTGAGTGTTAAGGCGTATGCGCCAAGTATCAAACCATTCCACGATGCAGTCAAGAGAGGTTTGTAGCGTTTGAATAGTTGCAGGGAGATCTGCACCAAAATGATATAAAACAGTATCATCAGCGTATAAGGCTATGGAGGTAGGGGCCAAGTCAGGAAGATCATAGGTATAGATATTAAATAAGATTGGAGCCGATATGGATCCCTGAAGAACTCCTTATGTAATATGGCGCTTAGAGGTCTCCGTACCACCAATGCGAACAGTAAATGTGCAACCTGATGGAAAACTACAAATGGTAGTGAGCAGATACTGTGGAAGGCCAATGCTATAGAGTTTGAAAATTAACCCCTCGTGCCAAACTTTATCAAAGGCCTGTTCTACGTCGAGGAACAGGCCGGCTGAGTGCCTTCGTTGCTCAAAACCATGAATTATTCTTTGTGTTAAACGTAGTAGTTGGTGAGAAGTAGAATATCCAGAACGAAAACCAAATTGGAAGGGTGGAATGATACTGTTTTCAGAGGTGTATTTAAGGAGATGGCGAAGAAGAATATTTTCAAAGAGTTTGGACAAGACAGGCAGCAAACTTATTGGACGATAGCTGACAGGGAGATTTTCAGGTTTATTAGGTTTGTGAAACACTGGTTTGAGCCAATTTCCAGATGTGTGGACCTTGGTTTCTGAGTTTCTTAAATCCTTATCAAAGACAGCTTTCTTTACAAAAGAAGTCCAAAATTTCCAAACACTCCTTGAACACAAGCCTTACATTAATGTCTTATGCCCACATGAAAATATCAGAAATATCCTGAGTATTGGGTATTTCCTCACAATTATGACAATTCGATTCTGAAGGTATTCCATCCTAAATACCGGAGATGAATGGCCACTCAATACAAAGCGATGCAGTTTAAATAAGATGATTGTGGTAGCTAAGTCCTTGGAAGCCACTCTACGCATTCATAGCTCAAGAAACCTTTGATCGAAGTACCGGCGGGCCGTGTGATTGCAGCGCCATCATACAAGAAGTGAGCTTATTGACGAAGCATTTCATGCACATGAGCTATGGTGTCTTCCAGGACCTTTGTGTACGCCTGACCCGCAAGTACATGGAGTCCAACTACCCATCACAGTTGATACCAGCCTACATGTTGAGAGTGAACCGCATTTGATGAGATGGAATAATTGAATGTCGATTTTCAGATGTTCATGCATGCTGATTGTGAAAATTTGTAATACCGTCTCGTGTGAACTGTGCTTCACCTTTAAAGTAGGAACGTTAGGAGTAATAACACACTGTTGTATCAGCCACTGGCAAAACATTGATCGAACGCCCGTTTCGATAGCGTGGGTGGTAGCGTGTCTACCTCACGTTCAAGAAGTCCTGATTTCGAATCTTGGTCAGGGTGAGTTATCTGAATAAGGTTTTTTTTAGAGTTTTCCCTTATTCTGAAAGACGAATGTCGGGTAAATCTAAGCTTTATGGACCCTTGGCTCATTTGAACATTATTTCACCCATTCCACTCATCGTCCGATATGACTTAACGTTGGAGGACAAAATTTGATCGATCAGGGTGACAAGGTTTGTACATCTTGCATGATCTAGCACTTGCTGGCAACAATCTCCAAGGGTAGGACCAGAAACATCCTACAACGGTAACCTTCGTGTACTGGTGGGTGGCCTTGTGTTCACAGAATCAAGAATCCCTTCCCCTAAATCTGGAGTTCTAAATCTTTGTCGTCCACAACACAAACCAGGAGGTGTAAACTTTCCATGAGCTCACAGACGACGATGGAGGTGTTCATTTGTCTTCCGATCTAGACAGCTTAGCTGTTAATACCTCTTTGAGTACAAACCAGTCGGCGCAGCATTACCGTAAGTGCATATCTGCAAGCTCCCGATTTAACTTCATGTTTGCTCAGTCGAACGCCAAAAACAAAACATTCCGTCAAATACTTTGAAAACTTCAACTCAAAAGTTAATCATTTCCTGACACTGCTATAGTGGGAATGTATGCCAGAATTTGTGTTTCCAATTGTTTAAACATTCTCTATTTTCACTGCAAACAAAATTGTAATACCGTTGTTATTTTAAATGTTTCTATGGATACACTTTGAGCTAAAAGTAACGGGTGATATTAAACTGACAAGTCTGCAGAAGCAGAATGCGTATTTTCAAATGTCTATAAGTACTGGTCAGAACATTATGATCTGTTTACCCAGGGTTAGGAAGACGTCATTCCACTCACTGTAGATTTTGTGGTACTAAAATGTTCTGTTGGTGCCAAAGATCAAGACAGTTCAAACCTCTGATTCCTTAGAGCTTGCGAGATATATTTGTAACACTAGGCGAAATATATCCCTTGATTTCTAACTACACAGATAGTTATAGTATTATTTGTGTTGAAATTTCTTTACTCTCTGTGCACTTAAAGGAAGCAAAGGCCCGATAGTATTCCACCAAAATATTGGATTGCGAAATTTTACGGAAGTACAGTTTTAGGAATGTATTGCAAGATCAAATGAATTTGACTTTCAAAATAGGTAAGATATTAAATTAACCTTTCTTTTTCTTGGTTTAGTCTTTTAATTTCTTACTAACTCCTGTAGTAAATAGGAAACGAGTCTCATACTGCCTAAAGGATATCAAATGTATTTTGAATTTTTCTGAAGCACTCTGTGCTAAAAATAATTTAATTATTCTGTTATTTCTGAAATATTTACCAGGAAAAATTTTAATAAAATGTACACCAAGAGCTTTCTGCAAAGAAGTCCTTTCCTTTTGAATGACTTTTGTATATCTGGTGAATCGTAACAGACGTAAAACCTTACTGCACCAAAACTGTATATGTCTCAAAGCAAAAAATTTATTAATTGGTTTTCTTGCACTAACCAGTTCTTTGAAATTCGTTTGAATGTTTAAATACCAACTTTCACGCGGAAAGTGTTTATTCGTTTAAGCTCTTGACCATAGTGCAGCATGGAATTTCAAAGCAAGTCATGTTTTACAAATTTAGCTATTCGTTTAGACTAGTGACTCCTTTATATATCTTCAATGAATTTGAAGTTTAATTGCTTTGAGGAAAATAAGGTAGCATATTTAATACATTGTGATTAACTAAAGCAAACGTAAAGGCCCCCATGGAAGGTTTCATATTTGCTACATGTCTGAGTCAAAATGTTCGCATTTTCTCTTTTGTTTTCGTATTATACTTTATATTTTGTATTTTCGTGCTACAGGTTTGGAATTTAGGGTAGCCATGTACCATTTAGGAAAAGTACCGCGTTGAACTATAAACCATTTTCCCAAAATTTTAGCTTTTTTTCCTTCATGTAACAAAATGCTATTTTATTTCACTGCAAATATGGTCTGAGTCATAATAAGGTGTCTTCCAAACGAAGCCAATATTTAGGAAAATGCACCCTTTCCGTTGTGTCTGCTTCTCCTTCGTACATCTATGAACAGCATATAGTATCCCAAAAATGTAAAGTTTTTAAACGTGGTATTTTAAGTTCAGCATTTTCCAAGAATGCAACATTTACAACAAATCTACCTCCCAAGCTAGCTTTAATATGGAACATGTTTTTTCCCCAAAAGGTGTCACTTTTGTTCTAAATACAATGTTTTAAAGGTACGTATACCTCATGAATGTGTATTGAAACTGTTTAGGAATAGCTGTTTAAGTCCTCTACATTCTGGATGAGTTTCTTTATGACTGTTGAGTAAAAGAGATAGCAAACTCTTCATACACAAAAAATTTAGACATCATTAAAACACAATTAATGTGTTCACAATTCTGTGGGGATGGCTTGTTCTGAAATAATTTTCATTATTTGTTTGAAAGTTCAAATGCCTATATTTTCTTCAAATCGAAAGTTCTTGTCTGTCTTCTTCTTCCATTATGTGCAAAGAAAACAAAATTTTGAAGTCACACACAGTGACTACTCTTGAAATGCTTGACCCTTGTTCAAATCTATTTTATTCCTCACATTTGCATTGAATCTATAAGCAATTTTATAGCCGACGCCTTATACGTGTCATAACGATTAGACGTAACAAATTTAAGTAATACTCAAGTTTCCGGTAACGTGCCCTGTTTCCATTTTATAAAGCGATTTCTACAGAGGTTATCCTCGATTAAACACGAAGTAGATATAGGTAACTTGAAGTGCTATAAAAATTCATAAAAATGCAATATATCAAATTTTTATTTATGGGCAAAGAAAAAAAGTGACGTCTACTTCAAGTCTGTATTATGGAACACTGCGCATGCTCGCATAAGAATGGCTTCACCAGATAATACTTCACACTTTGGAACTGAAGCCTCCACTGTTGTTATAGTGTAGGTTATTTACAAATAAAGTAGAAAAATTCACTTATGAGGATTTTGCAGAAGAAAGATTAATAAAAATGACGTGAGGTGGTGATAACTGTATAAATGTGACATATTGAAGTATTTAAATTGTAATAGCCATGGTTTACTTCTACTGAAACGTGGATATCTTGATTATTAAAGTATTTTGGCAATTTGCATGAATAATACGTTAGGATGCTTTGGTAAATATATGCATACCCTTGGTAAATGTACTTGAAAACAAAGAGCAGCTGAAAAAGGTGAAGAGCAAGCCACCCGAAAATCAAGACATTAATAAAAATCCTTTGGTCGTCCTTGCGTGCTGCTATGGACAGGGCCATAAAACAAGGATGCATAAAGCATGTGTTTAGAGCATTGTAAACTGAACCCTTCTTCAACTCCGATGACTGGTACAGATAAAATTACACCTTCCTTGCCTTGAAGCTCTCAGCAGTAGCCGTAATAGTACTAACGAACTATAAAATAAATAATAGAATATGATGTAGTATCTGAATAAAGTTGTCTAAATGTTACAAGTTTGTTCTGTGCCACTCTGAGGTTGAATACATACAATTGGATATTTTGTATAAGTTTGTTACATATGCTTGCATTCGCGATAGTTGAATGGTGTTTTAACTTTATAGCTAAATTTGAATATATTATTTCAAATCCTAGTTTCTTCATATTGAAAGCTATTTGAAGACATTCAAAACAAGCAGGATGAAAAATACATGTTTAAATTAGAAACAAGATTTTAAAAAGTTTGTGATTAGATAATAGCAACAGATGATAGAGGTACCTCTGTCAATATTGTGCAGTAAAGCACATTATTAACGTACAACTTGAAACCTTTCTGTAAAAGCGAAAGAAGATATGAATTTTAAGGCAAATTTGTCATATCTACTGCAGCTGGTCGAAGTGATATGTTTAGTGCAACTTTGTCCAGTTTTTACTGTAACCAGTCTAAGTTAGCCCAACGTGCACTTTGACTTCATTTAGTTCACATTGTAGTTCATTAACTAAAGCTTTTTACTGTTACTTCATTTTTCTTTCATAAGTAGTGGCGTAACGACATAATGCGTGAAGAAGTCTTTTGTTTAGATGATTCCCTCACCGGGTAGTCAAACACAAGACGTCTCTAATCTCTCACAGCTCCAGTACTCATTAAATAAATACTGATGTAAAAAGTTCACTCTAAAACAGTATTGGATGCGATAGAAAAGAGATCAGTAACTGGCAGATTAACAAATCCGCTCACGTACCAAAATAGCTTTGAATATTTCCATAGAAACTTCCGTATGATTCTAGCTATTGTAGATAGTGTTTCTAAGATAGTATTCCTGCATCTATTTATTTCTGATTATGCCTCCAAACGTCGAGGAATGACTTCCCCACAAACGTATAATTAACCCCATAATGGCTAAGTTACAGAATTCACTGGGCCCAAATGACCTTGTTGTCGACTGGCCCTAAAACATCACACACTCACTCACACTACATAATTCACATCCACCAGTTAATTTGTTTATAGAAAGCTCTATAGCTTGGTGTCGTCTTGGTAACGTATACCAGTTTTATGAAAATGAGAAATTCAAATCATTAATTGTTAAATCTCGTAGGCCAGAAAGAATAGAGAAAGAAAAGTGAATAACATACTCCTGAAGGTAGTACCAAAGTAAAACTTCATCTGTGGTGCCTGACAAAAACTGTAGTCCAAGTTTACCGAAGATATGGAGCGGTCTCTCTTCTGTTCAAATGTAAACCAAGCGTTAAACAAGAAAGCTCAGCTGCACCATTAACAGTGAAATCATACTGTAAAAGTCTATGGAAAAGCGCTTGGTGAAATAAAATAGCAGAAGCGAAGAAGGCTAAATTAAAGTTTCCAAATGTTAGCATGCACTTTGAACATGTATCTTTTCGGAATTTGAAACCCTTCATATATCATATTTCATATTCCCCACCATACTGCACTCTAGGTTTGTAGATTCCGTCTATTATAAAACAATTAAGCGGAGCTAAGGGTAAGATTTCTGTGGTGGAAGATTTCAGAAATCAACACCGAATTTAAAATATCTTCGGGTGCAGTGCCTCTGTTATTATTTTCTGTTATTGTAGTAACATTTAGTTTAGGTACACATACTGCGAATTCGCCTTTTTGAAAAGTGTTGATGTAATGAATTTGAAAAAGCTTCAAACAAGAGAATTTTCTTGTGAATTGTAAATTGTGAATTGGATATCATTTAAATTATTAAAAGTCTGCAACACTCAAATCCCGTTTCCTGATGCCATTCTGATTCCCTTCGCCCACTTCTAGTGCTTATAAGGCAATAAAATAATGATAAAATTGAGATTAGGATTACAGAGTCCAGGTCTAATATCTCATTGGCTGAAATCAAGATGTCGCAGAATATATTACGAGCTGTTCTTCTGACGACACTGAAATTGTTGTAAGTATTTGAGTGATTTTAACTAGAATATTACTATATCCATGGAAAAAAGACGTGTGTACTTTTTTGAAAAGCTCATTTGGTTTCAACAAGTATGTAAAAATGTATTCACAATAAAGAAGCTAATTACCATAGGATTTAATAATGCATTTAATCAGCTATACCAATACTTTAAACACACGACATCATCAAGGATCTTAGAGTTATGAGAAAATCAAAAATATTTAACAATGTTCTTGTAAAGGGTAGTTTACGGTGTGCCATAGTTGCTTTAACGTATTATGTCGCATCTTTGGAAGATACTAAGCTTTCAATATCACTAAGGAATGAGGTGGGTAAGTAAAGTAAAGCCCGCCTCAGTAGCGTGGTGGTAGCGTGTCTGCTTCACGTTCAAGAGGTCCCGAGTTCGAATCTCGGTCAGGGTGCTACCTGGATAAGGCTTTTTCCAGGGTTTTCCCTTATCCTAAAAAGGCGAATGTCTGGTAACTCTAAGCTCTCATGACCCTGGGCTCATTTGAGCATCATTTCACCCATTCCATTCATCGTCCGATATGACTTAACGTTGGAGGTGGTAAATAAAGAAAAAGTAAAGTAAATGTTAATAAAACATGGTGTTGAAATTCCCAGATATTAGTGGCCAAAATAAAATTTACATCTATTTTAATTTCTGTTAAATCTTTCACAAATGTATCAACTTAAGTCCGCGAGAACTGCACATGAAAACACTCAATAAAATACGAGCATAAGAATCTACAGTAAGGTCACAACTTTCAAAAAATGTGCATGAAAGGAAAAAAGGAACTGATGACATACTCCTGATCTTACTCTTCAAATGAAGAGGTCCAAAATCATTTCATGTGTATGGGATTGACCTAAGCCTCGACCTCGTCTTAACTTCCTGCCAGTAGCTCCTTGGCCCTCCATTAAGGACCCGTGTAGCCGAGGTCGGCATTGGCGTTTCAAATTACACCAGAACTGTCCTTCCTAAAAAACATTCTAGATTTTTCTGTTTTCAGCATTTTGAAAATGGTGTATAGGGGCCATATATTTATGCCGAAACGTTTCATTCCGAAATTTCCTTTACCAATTACCATTTTACTTCATATATCACTAGCGCCATATGACACTACAATAGACTCCAAGTAATAGTCAAATTTTTTAACAAATGGTTGCTCTATGATGACAATGCAATTCTGTTTCACAAATAACAAGGAGTATCTCCGAAATGGGCAACTCAACACAACAATTTTATTTAATATAAATGTGTAATTTAGCGAGCTCTACATCTGTGTTATATCATTTTTATCTCTTCTTGATTTCAAATTTTGCAAAAGTTATGCAAAGCGAAGAGAACTTCTAAAAAGGTTCCTACAATACTGAAGAAATATATTTCATTTTTCATGAACGTATCTTAAACATATTTTATTTCAATAAATTTTTGAGGGAATCAAAGTTTTCGAAATCTACAAGCTATAGATTTTCTCAAATTGTATAAACCATCTTAGATATTAGTTCAGAAACATTTCTGTATTGCATTAAAAAGCAAACTTCATCAAAATTTGCATTTATATCTACTGCATAATGATTGTGCAAATCCTAGTGGTAAGAAAGTAAACTTGTTTCGGACCAACTTGCTGCTTCCGGTGGACTAACGGTGGACCATCGATTTTCTTATTCATAGATCGGAATTAGCGATAGTACGGGGACCAAACACGTTAGTCCGGCTCAAATTTTGGTCCGCCTCAGAGGGGTAGATTAAAGACGGACTATCTTTGCAACATACATGACAGTGAAGTGATGAGTGGAGCTATGGTGCGTAGAACTCGTGAAATAAGACGACGGAGAAAAACTTATCTACCAAGAATATGAATTATTTCAAAGTACGACGACCTAAACTTCAAAAGCAGATACATGTTTAGCAAAGCACGCCAGAAAACTGATAACTGATTCGTCCTAACCTGTACGTCAGGGACGATAACCGAGGCCTGAGTATCTCAATTGACACTCAAATCCTAACAACACTTGGATATTGTGCAAGAGGAGGATATCAAGACAACACTGCTGACCTGCACGATATTAGTCAGGCGTCAGTAAGCCGCATTATCAAGAAATTGCCCTCCATGCCTCTTCCTTTTTAACATTTGTATTTGTCGACACATATTTATGTTCTATAACGTTCATTCTTTTTTAGACTAAAGAAAACATTAGTCTTCCTCTGACCAACTTATACCCCGCTTCTTCATATTATCCATATTCACAGCACACTAAACGTTGTTATCGACACAGGTTACCGAACCTCAAACAATAGCAGCAACCGTAAGAATGATTAAGAAACAGCTGCAAAACTACCACAGAGATTTATAAACTTGTAGGTACACTGTGGTTTGTTTAGCACTCTGTGGGAGCACATGCGCAGAAGAACCTTTCTATGTCATGTAGCAGTTACCCCGAGCTAGTTCACGGCTTAGCTTGGTCCTAGGCTTTTTATCGTCTATGAATACCAAAACGTTAGACCACCTTTGGTCCGGATCAAGTTAGTCGGAAGATAGTCTAGACTAAAGTGATACCTACGAATATGGCCCATACATTTTTAACCCGAATCAAAAGCTATTTGATGCTTTAGAAATTCTTTGGCGTAATTTATAAGTTTAGTTGGTAGTTATGTCTAGTACTATATTTTATCTACAAAAAAGATCAGATAAATTGCTTTTTTACATGAATAGTATAACTGTACAGATAGATTGCAGTCAATATTGTTACTTTTGCTAACAGAGGCTTGCAGTGGGCGAGTTTTATTATTTTGAAATGACACGTATTATCTGTCTGTTGCTCTATCTCTCTCTTTGAGAGAGGGAGTATTCTTAACTTGACAACTGTGAACAAAGCAAACATGTAAGTGTCCGGTGTATGGATTTTTATCGTTCTAATTAAATATATAGTTCTGGAAAGTCTTGCGGTGTCCCCCTGTGTGGCATGGAGTTAGCGTTTGCGCCTCATATTCAAAAGGACCCGAGTTCGAATCTCATTTAGGGCTAGCTATCTGGATAAGCTTTTTCCGCAGTTTTCCATTATCCTGCTAGATGAATGCCGGGTGACTAAGTTCAATGGACCTTGACTAATTTCACTCAACATCCGATGTAACTTAAGTTAAAGAGCGTTAATTTTTTTAATTAAGCTTAGCGGTGATGTAGTAGATGTGAAATACCCGTGATTGCTTCTCTAGCTTATTGCCTCCACTTTACTGATTTCCGCCGGTTCCTCTATGGCTTAGACTATACTGTGAACATTTAATCTATAGGAAATAGTAGAATAAATAGAAGTTCGAGTGTACAATGTCGTATCATGATACTTTAAATCAATCACTTAACGGCCTCTCGTAGACCTTCATAACTTATCATCCAAATGCTCGTTTATGCTGTAAATGGTTTTCAGAGAAATCTGTTAACCAGAAATACTGTCCTCATAAATTCTTCTTTATTCTGACCATAAAATCCGAAACTGAGAGTATGCCCCAGATTATATACTGAAAATAACATTAAATACTTCACGGTTATACGCAACTTTAGGATGTTTAGCCTTCAACAAAGTCATGGACACAACCCAAATAGCGCAAGTGATGGGACCTTATGAAGCAATCATGAGCCCCTAAAAGGTTTGAGAAGATGAGAAACATCCTTGATAACCTCGGTGTTGGCCAACACCAATGACAGTAGCCCAAATTCAAGCAAGATATGTGCTTCTAATTCGTAGCTGCTTTGACACATACATACAGAAACTGGTCAAGCAGCAGTTATGCAACAGAACCGTTTAAACCCCTGAAATCGTACATCAAGTGAGATGACACCACTGACAAGGAAGTAATGGGTAAAAGGACTTTAATGTTGGAACATCAAGGAAAGAGCCATCTGACATAACGGCCTTTCGCAACAAAATACCATGCAGTCTCTGGTTGAAGGAAAATACGGTGCAGATCTGTTGCATACTTCTATGCATGTTTGGATGACAGCAACAAGGCCAACTGTGGCTTTAATTACCTTTATATTCACTTAGCAAGGAACCTCCACTGACGATAAAATACTTCATTACCTTGTTGCACTTCCATAACGGAATATGCACTTTTCTTACATTTTAATAGCACAGCATTTTAGCAATAAATTTCTCTTACAAGCCTTTAAATGTCTATGCGTATGCATGTACTGTATGTGTGTATGTGTGGCTGTGTGGATGAGCAGTAACAGCCTAACTCAAAAGATAATGTAGACTATCTTCCAAAAAATACGATACAAAGATTTTCAAGATAAAAGGCTGTCACGATCGTCATCAAAGTAGATGACCTGTTCCTGCTCAGAAGTTATACTACCATCGACGTCGAGGTCTTCCAAAATCTCTAGCTCCTGAGGTTTTATACCAATTGCATTGCCTGTTTTGCCGGTCTATTAATCTGCATTATGAGTATGTGGCCATACCAATTTTATTTGTAATTGTTAATTTTATCGTTTATATTAAATATTTTGAGTTGCCCTCATATGGTTTGTGAGGGAATATCCAACAACATTCCTAATGAATTTCATTTTACAGTGTCTAATATTCTGTTTTCCTTTCTATGTATGACAATTTTCTGAGCCATAAGTCAAGAAGCGTACTTACCTTCGTCTTATAAAATTTTAGCGTCGTTTGGTTATATGTTCTAATAGTCCCAAATATGCTATGAAATTTATTAATTATAGTTTTGAAATCTTGACATTCTAAATATTTGAAATGTTAAACCAGTTCTTTTGTGGAAAGGTAGAGTCAGACTGAAAAATTCAATGCCATAGCCGGGATTTAAACCACGGATCTTCTGGCCTCCGTCCAGCCACTCTAACCATACGAGCAGGTTGGAGAATTGAATGTCATATCGGCACGTTGGCCATAGTAGTTCAATGGTTAGAGCGGCTGGACGGAGACCAGAAGATCCGTGGTTTAAATCCCGACTATGTTATTGCATTTTTCATTCTGACTCTGCCTTTCCATACTTTAGCCTACACACGGCCTGTGTGAAGGAACAATTAATTTCCAGTTCTTTTGTTTTATTATCGATAGTTATTTTTTACCTTTTTGGGTGTTTTCCAGTGATGCCATTACTTTTTTTTTTTTTTTTTTTTTTTTTTTTTTTTTTTGCTTGTTCCATTTATACCCCGCCTTTAACTACTATGGTCATATCGGCGGCCGTTCTCCTTTGGAACATACTGAAGGTGTTGACTCGTTATCTTTGGGTTTATTTATCATTACATCACGCACACATTCACACTCTCAATCATACTTCCAGACTCTGGGGTAGATGGGGAATTATCTTGTTCGGAGAAAGATCCCCACCCTCACCGCCGGGAATCGAACCCGGGACCCCTAGCACGGTAGGCAGGTGCTCTACCGACTGAGCTACGGGGCCAGTCCCCTTTCATTTTTATTTTGTGTCCTGGTCGTATTCCTTCTGAGCTTTAGGAGTGAAATCGCCAGAACCTCCAACTTGGAGGACCAGGATTTTCTGTCCGGATTTTCTTCCCTTAGATGGCTGCGTTCACCACGATTTACAAGAGTCCTTCTCCCGATTTTATTTCAGAGTTTGCTCTCCTAGACGATTCGTTTTCCAGACTATTGAGCCCCATCCCCAACTCTGACAAGTCAGCAGTTAAGCTCCCTGAACATGCCGACTAGATCATTGTGTATTCTACCCCCCGCCCCCAACGCCGCGAGAAGACGACAGTCCTTGGAGGGGGAGGCTGATAATATTCCATGTCAAACTACACTTTACATGGTAAGATTGTTTCTACATTTTCTCAAATACGAAACCTAAAGTTGTATTAAAAATACTAGATTGCCGAGGGAAAGAGTAGCGATGAGTCAATACTATGAGGGTTACTTAAGTGGAATCTCCAATCCACTTTAGGATGTGGCAGCAAAGAAGAGCTGATATATGAAAAGTTCAAGTGGGTAGAAATAAGAAAAGGAGAGGAAAAGAAGTGAACAAAACAAATTGTGTACATTATGAAGGGATGAAAACGATTAATGCCGAACAGAAGAGGGAAGTGATATTAAAGGATACAAGGAACTAAAGAGCTCAAAGAAATGTGAAGCAGTACGTCGTATTACAAGACGAAGCAAATAAGAAAGAAGCTGTGGCGAAAGAGGAAATAGAATGGGATGATAAGGAAATACAAAGTGCAGTGGCGAAGTGGATGTTCATCGTGAAGGAAAGTGGGGAAACAAATACAGCATAGTGTTCAAGTTAAGAACATGAAACTACAGTCCGGCCGCTCTATCTCCGGCTCTAACGTTTAGTGGCTGCAGGAGGTGGAGGGGGAAGGTTAATATTACCAACATATAATAATGAGTAATTGAAAACATATCGTCAGAATTATCTCTATAATGAGAGTATAGGACTGTATTAGCTTCAAAACATTGAAATCCAACTTGTAATTTCATTTATCATGCAAGACATTCTTTATAACATCACTCTGTTCGAATATTTCGTTCACAAATTCACGCACTCCAACTGCTTCTGTTGGTGGTACTGCGAGTCTGTACATCCGGTGTCGTGGTCAGGAAGTTAAAACTGTCTGCAAGCGCCAATTAGCGTTGTCGCTGCTAGGCGTGGCTTACAAATGCAGCACTGTGTTGCCGCTGCAATTTTTTGTGGACCACGTGGCTTTTAGTTGCTTTTGGATCCCGCGCAGGTGGTTTGTTTAATTTTTTGTGTGTGCGTGAATTCTGATTTGTAGCGTCTGTAAGTCTTATTATTATCATCGCTATTATAGTAATATGGCTACTGGTTCGTTTGAATTGAAGAAAAAAAAATCAACTCTTATAAGAGCTACAGCCGTGAATTTATATCAGGCTACGTGAGTACTTCGAGAAGGAGCGGGACAATAGTGGACCTCTACTACCTGTTACCAAGGTGCTGGACAGAGTTTGTGACGCCTTGAAGATGGGAAGAATGAGACCAAGGAAAAGTGCCCAGCCGTTTTAAGTTCGCCGTCTGCAGTTCTGCGTACACCGGGAAAGCAAAGGCAACGAGGCAGCCTTAAAGCTTCACTTGATGTTTCTCAAAAGGATGCTATAAGGCGACATGTATATCAATATTATATGAGAAAGGAATTTCCTACTCGTGCGAAGTAGCATTTTGTTATTTCTTTTACAGTAAATGATATATTGTGTCCATATGCAACAAATCTGGGATCATGTACGAGGGCTATCCAGAAAGTAGATTACGTTTTGGAATAAAAAGTAAACAAAGTATAGGAAACAAATTTTATTATATACAGATGAAAGCCACACTCAAATACTACTTTTCGACATAGTCACCATTCAAATTAAGGCATTTGTCGTAGCGATGTACGAGCTTGGAAATTCCTTCGTCGAAAAATTCGGCCGCCTGCGCCTTCAACCACTTCGTTACCTCTTATTGCAGCTGTGCGTCGTCATCAAAACGCTGCATAGCCAGCCACTTCTTCATTGCTGGGAATAGGTGGAAGTCGCTCGGTGCCAGGTCGGGACTGTACGGCGGATGAGGAAACAACTCCCACTTAAAAGATTCAAGAACTTCACGAGTGACATTTGCCGTGTGGGGCCGGGCGTTTTCGTGAATCAACATCTTAGAGCTCAACATTCCTCTGCGCTTGTTTTGAATGGCTCTTCTGAGTTTTTGGAGAGTTTGGCAATACCTTTGAGAGTTTATTGTAGTGCCTCTTTCCAGGAAGTCCACCAAAATCACACCTTTTCTGTCCCAAAAAACAGTCGCCATCATCTTCCTTGCCGACATTGTTTGCATGCATTTCTTGGGTTTTGGGGGAGAACTTGTGTGCCCCCACTGCATTGATTGCAATTTCGTTTCACAGTTCACGTGTTTCACCTATGTTTCGTCACCAGTAACGATGCGATCGAGTAAGGAGTCACCATCCTTATGGTAAACGTCCAAAAAGTTCAACGCTGCAGCCATTCGCTGATTTTTGTGGTCCTCTGTCAGGATTTTTGGAATCCATCTTGCACAAAACTTGTGGTAACCAAGCTTTTCGCTGATGATTTCGTGCAACAAACTTCGCGAAATTTGTGGAAAACTCAAAGAAAGTTCCGTTATTGTGAACCTTCGATTTGCACGGACTTTAGCATCGACTTTTTCGACAAGTTCGGCAGTCACTATGCTGGGTCTCCCACTTCGATCTTCGTCGTGAACATTGGTTCGGCCATTTTTAAATCTGATGACCCACTGACGCACTCCACCTTCAGTGACAATGTTGTCCCCATACACTTCACAAAGCTGCCGATAGATTTCTATCGGTTTACAGTTTTTTGCAGTCAGAAACCTTATTACTGCACGCACCTCGCAGCTCGCGGGATTTTCAATTAACGCAGACATTTCAAACCGTCACAGTATCTGAACGAAGCACAGCACGAACCTCTCACTAGCACGGCTAGATGCCGACTGAGCTGCGCAACGCTCTGACCCCAAGATGGCCGCGCTAGCCCCGCCCCTAGCGGAAACAGATGAAAACGTAATCTACTTTCTGGATAGCCCTCGTACATACACGTTGTCCACGTACATTTACGAAGTTACGATCTGCAAATGCGTGAAATATTTAAAATACACATGTTCCTCTGCTTGAAATTCCTGCTAAAGAACTGGCAACAACGCGCTTCCCTTTCTCGAGAACTGTCAGAACCGGAGATAGAGCGACCGGAGTGTAAGTATAAATTAATAAAATATTGAGTTAGAAATAACGGGGTAATATAATAGGATATTTTGGTCGAGGAAGTATAAAAAGTGTGTTAATTAGAAACAATTGATGAAAGGTAGACAAAGTGAGAAGATTGTCTTGAGAGGCAGGTTATAGTGAAATAATGAAATCGCGGTAAGTAAAATTAGAGAGGCAATAATGAAAATCGAGGACTAAGAGCGAAGTATAGGAGATAAGGTGTAGAAGCGGGAAAGTGAATAAAGAGGGGATATAAAACAAAAGGGAAATTAAAGGCAACATTGAAAACAGGATAGCTTAGGTTAAATCTAGGAAGTAAACGTGCCTTAATGGAAACTGGAGGAGAAGATGCGTGACTGTTCTTAATACAACACGCTGTTTGACTGTGTGTACCCTAAGATGAAATATTGCAAATCTAAGGAGAAATGTAGTATGTGCAATATATAATTGTAAACAAATGAAGTCGATAAAAATTCATTCATTCAGTCATTCAAGCATTACATATTTAAGATACTGAACTTTAGATCTTTTGAAAGGTACTTTACAAGGTACAGTACCAACATTGCTGATAAAGTATCCTGCCAATCAACTGGCTAGAAGTATACTCATGGATGGTGGTGGGAGTTCTTCTTCTTCTTCTTCTTCTTCTTCTTCTTCTTCTTCTTCTTCTTCTTCTTCTTCTTCTTCTTCTTCTTCTTCTTCTTCTTCTTCTTCTTCTTCTTCTTCTTCTTCTTCTTCTTCTTCTTCTTCTTCTTCTTCTTCTTCTTCTTCTTCTTCTTCTTCTTCTTCTTCTTCTTCTTCTTCTTCTTCTTCTTCTTCTTCTTCTTCTTCTTCTTCTTCTTCTTCTTCTTCTTCTTCTTCTTCTTCTTCTTCTTCTTCTTCTTCTTCTTCTTCTTCTTCTTCTTCTTCTTCTTCTTCTTCTTCTTCTTCTTCTTCTTCTTCTTCTTCTTCTTCTTCTTCTTCTTCTTCTTCTTCTTCTTCTTCTTCTTCTTCTTCTTCTTCTTCTTCTTCTTCTTCTTCTTCTTCTTCTTCTTCTTCTTCTTCTTCTTCTTCTTCTTCTTCTTCTTCTTCTTCTTCTTCTTCTTCTTCTTCTTCTTCTTCTTCTTCTTCTCATCGTATAGACCTATGGCCTGTTCCTTCCACAAATTAGGAGTCCTTTCATCTCTTTTTTGGTCTTCCAGGAGATCTTCTTCCGTCTGCTGGTAAGCAGTCTCTTGATATAGGTGCGATTCTGTCCGATGTCATACGGGATACATGGGCATTCCATTCATTTCGTCTACTATCCACCAAATTGCCTATTGCTTGAATGTTTAGTTGTTTCCTAATATTTTCACTTCTTATTTTATCTCTTCTTGTTCTTCCTATAATTTTTCTTAAGACGTTCATTTTATTTATCTCTAGAATCTGTTTCGTTTTTGAAGTGTCCGATCTTACTTCACAGGCATAGGTGGATATTGGGCGTATTAAGTGGGAGTTGCAGGTGCCAATTTAAACCAAACGTTCTATTATGGACTAAATTTTATACACAGGTTGTGAGCGCGAACAAGTAATCTGGAGACGGCAAGTAACTAGAGGTAGAGTCATGTATAATCTCTACTGAAGGTCATCTATTGCATTCTTCATGGATACACAATCTGGAAAGTATAAATTTACCCAACATATCTATTTGAGTTGAATTTTATTCGAGATATACTTATTTAGAAGTGACATGTTATTTTTGGCGTTATCTATTGTGAAAGCTTTTTGTATTTTTGTTTTTATGGACCAGCAATTAAAATAAAATTGGATAAAATAAATGAATAGAAATATGGACTGAATATTTTTCTTCAATAATGCAGTTTAGAGCACCAGTTTAAAGATTCGTATTCTAGAAACAATAAAGCTATTTTAATGGATTTTATCATAGTTTGATGTTCAACTTTTTGTATTTTTGTTTTTATGAACCAGCAATTAAAATAAAATTGGATAAAATAAATGAATAGAAATATGGACTGAATATTTTTCTTCAATAATGCAGTTTAGAGCACCAGTTTAAAGATTCGTATTTTAGAAACAATAAAGATATTTTAATGGATTTTATCATAGTTTGATGTTCAACATTATTGTGCTTGTAGTGGAAATTCTCGCCACTTCGGCTGCCTTTATGAAAATTAATCAGATATTTGGTATGTATTCCGTAACTGTTTCACAGACTAGGTATTTCAACCTAACCACTGCGTTATTAATTCAGCAAAAATAGTGTAGTTACATAAATGATACATAAAAATGAGGAATGAGAATATTAAAAGAAAGAAGAGATGAACATTGTTGTCAAATTGCTCCGAAGCTTCTTATTGCCTTTTAACGAAACTATCCGCTTGATCTGTAACAATGCGAGAAATGGTATACATTCAAACACTGCAAGGTAACAGAGGAATCAACCATTTATAGCAAATCAAGGTTGGTGGATTAAAATTGCCATTGTTTCGAAACGGCACCGGACGAATATAACCGTTTCGTAGTTTATAACTTGTCCGAATTTCAGTGTTGCAGCATTAAGTATTACAGCCCACCTCGATAGCGTAGATGGTAGCGTGTCTGCATCACGTTCAAGAGGTCCCGAGTTCGAATCTCGGTCAGGGTGAGTTATCTGGATGAGGTTTTTTTCCACGGTTTTCACTTATCCTTAAAGCCGAATGTTGGGTAACTCTATTCTCTATGCACCCCGGACTCATTTGAACATCATTTCACCCATTTCATTTATTGTCCGATATGACTTTATGTTGGAGGACGTAAAATTACAGAAAAAAATTACATGATTTTGTGATTAGGCAGCGCAGAAACCACTGATGCGCGAACCTCAAAAGTTGTTATTGGGACGCACCGGCCACGAAAACAAAAGCATTGCTCCTTGCTCCTTATCACTGACCCAGCCTCGCTTTCAGGTAATGGAGAAAAGGGCAGTTACTTGTAAAAAAGTCGATAATGACTCGAACAGTTGCAAAATTGTTCATTTTGCTACGATCTTAATTGTACAGTGCTTTCAACCAGTTACTGTAAAATCAACAGCTTCCTTTTTAGTTAAAAGTGCTTTATTTAGTATTATTAAACACAGTAAAATAAAATGCTCGTCTCATTGCATAAGGCTTTCAGTTTTGGTTAACTTTATCTACAATTCTTCAACATTGTTCTCTGTTCTTTTTATCATTTAATGCTTCCATCCTCAGTCTCACTAACATTAACTTCCCTCTAAAAGAATTTAGTTGCAAATGTCCACCAGATTATTTGCCGTCATCGACTGTTACAACGGAATGTTGGAATACGTTTAACATACATAAACAAATGACTAAAGAATAGCTTCTTTATTGTGGTCTCATAAGTCAAAGAAATTCAGTGGAGTATGTCGGTTTGTTTAGAAACAGCTACAGCACGCGACACGGTGTGAAGCTCTCTGTGAACTTCGATAGCGTGAGGCACGTTGCGTGCCTAATCCACACTCATTCTGGAGCGTTATTATACAGCCCCTTTGGCGGTAAAACTATCTATATATGCCACATAGAAGCTGAGCAACTACCTCTATATATTCGTTCGGTGTCCTTTCGAAACACCCTGTAGAGTGTATTTTCACAGTTACATGTTCGTAGTCAAGCCATGTCATTTATGGTAAGAAAGTGCAATAATGTAGAAGTATATTAGTACGTATATTTATGATTCTATTTTTAAACCTGTATATTTTTAGCAAAGTTTTATATTCTTAGTTTTGAAACTCTTCGTGTTTTCATTCAAATCCAAGTTACTGCAGTACATCTCATTTGAAAAGTTTAAATTTAACAAAGTGCCTTGGAAGAAGATTTATTTATGTGGTGGGAATTTAATGACATGTCTGTCCTAGGCCAAAGAGCTTACTTTTGACTTTTGACTTCTACAGTCATTTTATGAGCACAAACGCTGTAAGAGAATACTACTTTTAAATGTTGGCTAGGTCATATAAATCCTTTTAACAAATAGGCAATTTCCATTCTTACTGTTCACCTTTACACAACAAAATGACAGAGACAAATGAGCGAAGAAAAAACATTACAATAATGGGAAACCGTTACTGGCAGATCCCCATCTCCTCTGGTTGGTCTGCAGTATTTTTATCCCACACATCGTGAAGAAGTTGACCTTTGTAACCATATAGCTTCAGGAGTACCAACTTAGAAGCAAAATGTGGCTCCTCCTTCTAGGACTCTCCCATGCACGCAAGAATGAAAAGAAAGCAAGAGGTTCACGGATGGACCGCACCTTTGTATGAGATGATATTGCTACTGAATGACGAAATTATATTCTGATGACCAATTGCTCTTCCACGCGTCGAAGGTCGAGTATATTGCAGAGATGAATGTCCACTTATAGAAGTATAAAAACTGCTTCAGTTTCTTTAATCACAATAGTATTTTTATTCTGCAATGTTTTCAGGTGTACCTAATATGCACTAGTTGCCACTCTTATCACGCATCTCTAGCTCCGAGTATTTGGTTTAAGGGATGATAAGACTTATTACCTATTTGCTATCAGAACGTTTTTTTTTTTTTTTTTTTTTTTTTTTTTTTTTTTTATCCAAGCTTAGCACCAAATCCCAAGTGCTTTGTTTCCTAATTTCAAGCAACTCCATTCCTGCTTCGTATTAATTGTTAGAACATCTGAATGTGCATTTGATACATTCATTACGGAATTATTATCTACCTAATTTATTTTATAACTTAACGCTCTGGACCCAGAAATTATTTAAATACCGTTACTGTATGATGAATTGAAAAGAAATTACAGACATTTTACGTTTCATTAACACACTATTGGAGTGATATGTCGTAAATTCCTACAAGTCAAAATAGTGGGGCATATTTGGATTTGCATAAATGTACTTGGACTGGCCTCGTCTGAATTGGGAACATAGGCTGCTGTTTCCAGGGCTTGATTTCCCAATTGTAGCCACCACATATTTCTTTAGGCAACATTCGTGAATATTTCCAGACTTTGATGCGTGCCTGATTGTGTTTGCGTGTGTTCTTAACTATTTCATATCCAACTCGTCGATTTCAGAACAGCCTTAGGGCAGATACATGAAAGGATGTTCTAATCATGTTGAGCGCAGCTATGTGCGACAAAGCTAACCAAATAAAATAAGAACAGGAAAATTAATTATAGAGTTGCTTCGGTTGTTGAGCATAGTTGACTCTTCACAAAGCATCAATATTGTTAAAATGTAATGACATAAAGAATTAAAAGAGGGCATATCTGCCATATCTATTGCTATTGCTTTTGTAGCAATATAAAATTTATGAGAGCAAATCCAATAAAATATACAAATCTTAAATGTCTACAAAAACATTTATTTCACAGTTACAATATAATCGTTCAATTGTTTAAATTCATTTTATTATAAACTATGTTTCTTTCACACCTCAGCAGAGCGAATACATAGAAAATCAAGGAATTAATAAACATAAATTGGATTTGCTTTATTGTGTTTGCTTCAGGTCAAATAAAATTAAACATCAACTTTAAAAACGTATTTTTAACTAATTTTTGTAATTTTAAACAATGGATCTGCTTGTAATTCACAGTGCACATTTAAAAGTCTCACTATAAATGTGCTTCAAGGATGAAGTTTTCCACAAGTTTTCTCATACTCTAATTAAAGAACAGTTCGATTAACAGTCTGTACTGAGATTATTTGAAGATTGATTCTTGAACATTACTTACCAATATTCAGATAATATCAATTTATATCATCAAAATATGTAAATTGTGTCATCAAATACAGTACGATACATATAAACCTGAACCATTTCATTAGGCCATAATTTCCTTTTGAAATCTTGTAGAACGTAGAAATTTGTTTTAATGGTCTCATTGGCTCTGGCCCCCCAGGGGCTTACTTCGGTAGGTACGGGTTTGGTGCACCCGGGGTCCCGAGCCAACAGTCTGCCTCGTGTGGGCTCCTCTTCGTGGTTGAGGGAGACGGTCAACAGGCCCACCCACGTGTAGGCCGTGCGTGGAGATCCGTGGAGAAGGATTTTAGATTCTTTTCTGGTTTGGGGTTTGGGATTTGGTGAACGAGTTTTTTTGGTAGGTTTTGATTGATGTTTTTTTATGTACGTGTATTTTTAATAGGTTTTGTTACACTTGTATAGTTTTTGGAAAGTTTTATATCTGGCTTTTGCCATGACCAGTTTTTTAAAGGGCGCTGATGACCGCCGTAGTTGAGCGCCCTTATATATAATATATAATATATCTTATAATATATATATATTATATATATCTCATCATCATCATCATCATCATCATTGGCTCTGGGAGAATAATTGACAACACTGACAATAGTTGACAGTTGACTGTCTTAAATGTCTATTTTGTTTGATACGACTGTAGACACTGAAGTTTATATGGGTATCTTCAGTACATTTGTGGAGCAGCTGGATGATATCGAATTGAGAGAAGGTTATTTCCAGCAATATGGAGCAATGTACCATACATCTAATGACACCATCGAACTTGTAACCCGTTTATTTGCTAATCGAATAATCTCAAAAGGTCTGTGGTCCCCAGATCTCCTGACCTAGCTTCACCAGATTTTTTCTTGTGGGGATATCTAAAAACAGAGTGTACAAGAACAGGACAGGGGCAATTGATATTCTCAAGGAATCCATTCGCACCGAAATAAGTAACATTGGCAAGGATACTCTCCGTAAAACTTAAGAGAATATGGTGAGACGAGTGCAAACATGTATAGATGTTGGTGGAGGACACTGGTTCAAAAGTTATGGCCTATTTAAATGGTTCACTATAGATTAGGAACCTAGATGTCTGTTTATAATGGGAATTTGCGTAGAGTAATTTCCAAAATAAATAGGGACATCGGCATTTGCAAAAATAGTTATATTTTAATTTATTTATAAGTAGACTAGATAAAGAGAATGCAGATGAATTTTTAATACTTTTATTCGCGGGTCTCTTTGGAATGACCATCATATTCCATGTTCTCTGCATGTTTTAGAGAAGGAGAAAGGGAGGGAGGGAGGGAGGGAGACAAAAAAAAGATGAAACGCACATCGTGTGCTTCATGATCTACATTCTGCTATCATACAATTTTATGTATGCCAAATTAATCGGTAATGAACAGAACTCCACAGATGTCTCGCAGAAAATTCAATAAAAGTATTTCTTTTATCATAAAAATTATCTTAAGCATATAGTGTTTCAATCAAATCGTTGGAAAAAAATTTCAAAATATCAAAATGATTGACATTTTCTAGTAAGGGGTTATTTGGAGTAATATATTTTACTGAAAATCTTTGTGTAGCATTCCTGGAAGGTGCTGAATTTAAACACCATGTTTGGTATGTAGCAGTTTTCGTCCTTATCTTGCTATATATGTATATACTTCAATTTATTTACTTACTTGTTGAATATGGTATACAGTTTCTGAGTGTATTAAAATACCTCCTTTCTTACTGTAAGAACAGAGTAGAATGAATTAAATAAAATGAGAATAGGAAATGAGAAGCAGTTACCAATGTTATTGCCATAATAATTTTGTCATAATACTGTAAGCAAAGATTAATATAAAATGCATAATGTTGTTCACTAACTATTGGAATGCACGTTAGAGTTTCTCCTGAGATTACGGTGGAGATTTATCAGGATTTTCCCACAATGTAGTGATGTAATTCGTTGAATCACGGAGGTCAAGGGTAACCCGGCCTGGGATACTTAGGGTTCGGCATGAGAATAGAGAGATCTAAGCTGCTCTTTTATCAAGACATCCATTACTAATTGAGCCACACATATGTTGGTATTTCCGTTGGTGTTAGCTGTCTCAACAGAAAAATTGGCGTCCCATTTTAAGCGACATGTCTGCACACTTTCTGGTTTGCTAGCGTACACATTCAAAAAGATAAAAGAAATGTTGAATCGAACGTAATGAAAATTACACAGTGATTATGAAAGTTATTTTACTTCATGTTAAGTCATATTGTATTTTAATGCCATAGTCTGTTGAATTCATATAATATCTCAGCCAATTCTACTAAAATAGCCATAGGAAAATGTATTCTTTCGTCTAAGAGATGAATCTCCATTGTAATCGACACTATTTTTGTTTCTGCTTAGGATTTGCGAAATACTCATTATTGTGTAAATGACCATCTACCGCTAATCAACCGGTTTATTAATAGTACTACCATATTTAATAATTAATTAATGTTTCACTGATAATCAGCGACGTAAGAGATACGAAGCTCCGGTCACATTTAACTCCAGGCTCGTCGTCACTGTTAGGTAACTGTAAGGTTTTAATTATTAGTTCTGGTCTTGAAAGCCTAAAGTACTACCTCCGACCAAAGTATATGTGCTCGTCAATGAGTTTTGGTGATTGTCATCAACAAGTAATGAAAGTCGTCGTAAACATTGAATATATAGTTTAAAAAGTGGTGAATTAGATGGTACAGTGCAGTTAATCTTGTTTAAAAATCGTGACATTTGCAGCCCTATATTATACACCTAAATTGTTTTATGACTGATAATACTGGACAACAACAAAAATTATTTTTGAATATTTCGAGTACTTCATGAGGCAATTCCTACTAATTTTAGGTTGAGAAAAACAAACATGACAATGAAAAAATTGTATTAGCTCTAGTTTCTATGATATACACAAGGTGGAAGTATTACATATTAACGGATTGAGAGAAAAGGATACACTTTAATTAAATACATGCTAACAACAATGAAAGTGCATTTTATTGTTTTAACTGGTAATTACATACTAAGAGTCAGGGGCGGTTTCTCCATAAGGTTGCAGGTTTGCGCTACACCCAGTGATTCTGAATATACAACAGGTGCATTTTGCACATTAAAGCTGTACTTGTTTGCATTGTTTTATATACAAACATGTTTCAATTACGCTTATCGTCTGTAGCTCCCCATGACCGCAGAAGTCGAAATAAACTGTGATTAGCTGTAGGAGCCGCAGGTTTGCAGTGAAGAATTAAATTAAGATTTCGCCCAAATTTAGGCCTTCTGAGGGGGTTGCGGGAAGGTGAAGAGATGGGAGGGGCTTCTTATACATTGCTTAAATGGAGGTTTATAAACCTAGCTCCTCCTACTCTTAGCAACGGCTATAGCGTGACCTTGAGGCTTAGCTTCTGTGTGCTCTGCTTTTCGAACACATGGAGAATTTAATTAAATGCATGGAAGTTATTCAGAAGAGAGCTCTTTTAAACAACAACACCACACTTGTTCAGGCTTCTGGGTTTATGGCCACTTTGAAAGATTATAATTTTGTATTCTGGCTGTCTTTTTTCTACAAGATCATGCCACATGTGGACATTTTGTACAATCAGCTGCAGAAACGAGTCTGCAATGCAACGTTTGCATTCGTCCAGCTAAACGCATTTAAAAGGGAAGTGCAAAAGGTAAGAAATAGCGTGGATATCGAGGAACACTAAGAAACTGCACTTAAGAGGAGAAGAATAGAAGATCATGATGTGAAAAAAGAGAGTATCTTGAAGTATATGACATTCTTAGAGAAGCAAAGGACAGATTTAGCTTCACGGGGCATCTGGTAGCCTCAACTTTGTTTCATCAAGAAAATTTATAAGACATTTCCAGAGGATTCCCTTAGAGAAACAATAAGGTTCTATTCTTTTATCATTGGAACAAAAATTCGTAGAGAACTGACTGTAATTTACAGTCGAGAGGAATTTCGTGGAATGTCCGGCGCTTTGTGCTTGATGGACTTCAATAAGGAAAACAATGTATGTACTACATTCAGCGAATATGTCAAACTCCTCCGAGTACTGTTAACTATGCCAATGTCTACCGCTGAAGCAGAATGCTGTTTCTCAACTTTAAAAAGAATAAAAACTGTCCTTAGGAACACAATGTCACAGGACCGATTGTCAGCATTAGCAATGCTTTCAATTGAGAGAGATTTTGTTATGAAGATCAGCGACTTCAACGCAAAAGTTATCGATAGATTCGCCAGATCTAAGGAGAGTGCAGCAGAGGATCTGTATAAATAGGTGAGTCATTACTACTCTGTATTTTATTTTTCATTTGTGCACCACCAATAATTTAACCCACCAGCCACCACTACTAAGAGTTCTAAATTGCTGGGAAAATAATTCGCAGATAGTTTAGCATAAAGTATCATACGCAAGTATTCGACTTCGTTTGCATATTGAAAGATAGAAATCTAATTCCAAATTGGTTTTAGGAATAAACATTCAAACATTGATCAGATAAACAAAATAACTCGAATTATAGAAATATAATCATAAGAAAAGAAATTTTGTATGGCATCTTTCTTGATATTTCAGCGGCCTATGATAAGGTAGGGCACGCTGGACTAAACTGTGAGTTACAACGCTGTTTACCAAAGCAATACTCTGAAATAATACAGTCCTATCTTTCAGACAGATTATTTCGGGTTAAATATAGAAGTCAGTATTAAGACTTTAGGAAATATGTGCAAGAGTACCACAAGGAAATGTTCTCGGACCAATACTGTACCTCTCTTTGCAAGTGATATACCACAAAATCTGGAAGCAACAAAGCCACCTTGCTGATGACAATTTTATTATGGCTGTTGGGAAAACTGAGGAAACGGCAACCAGCAAAATACAAATTGCAATATATGAAGTTAATGGCTGGGTGAAAAGCGGTGTATTAAACATAACGTGACAAAATCAACTTATTTCAATCTAATCTAATCTAAAAATAAATGTCACGGTTAAAATTAGGAAAACTTACCAGCCACTTGGCGGTATTTTCGCAACAAAACTAAAAATGAAAGTTGTATACCTTGAATAGGCAAACAATTGAGTATAAGAAAGAATAATGTTTAATAGTGTTACCACTGGTTTGAGATAAAATTTATTTTGTGTTTATTAAGAATGCACAAGCCTTTAGTGTTTTATTAAGATTGATAGTACCTTGTAAAACTTCGCAATGCATTTGTCCTTCAGAAATTAAATAACATGACACAACTATAAACAATATACGAAAATCCCCTTTAAAACTGCATAACTCGCAGAGACAACAGGTGATGAATAATCAAGCATCAGAAACATAGCATAACTTTGTTGCAAATATATCATTTTTAATCATTTATTAAAATGTTGGTCTTTGCTTAAATGATGACGTAATTTGGTAAGTTTTGACTCGCTTAACTCACATTTAACAACCGAACGTAGTAACACTGTCCAGCGTAGATTTAAAATAAAGAAACTCCCTTTTGTTTCCTTTGCTGTTTAGCTGTAACTCAGAAAATATATTCCATTCCAAACTTTGATCCTGGGATTGCAACAAATTACAAGTTTGATGCTTTCAGAATGAAAACAAGAGTTGCTTTTAGGAAAATCTCTATTTGTGTGTATGTCTGTTAACAGCATAGCTCTAAAGTGAAAAATCTGTGAAATATCAAACTCAGACATCTATATCAGCACCTTCCAAGTATAGGATATAAAAAAAGCATAAAAAGATTTTTCTTTGTTTTTATTTTATAAGAAAGTACTCTTAATGAACTTTTTAATAAAATGCCACATTTTAAATATTTCCACTGATGAAAAAATACACATCCTGAACTTAGAAAAGGAACCTCATATGCCGCCTTCAGTCTGACGAATGTCTGATAATTTGTGGCTCTTAATTATTTGTTTGTTTGCAGGTTTCCATCGCGTTCCTACGGCTGAGCACTTAAAGGCTGTTTATTACGTCTATGCTAAACGCTATTTAAATATTTGAATTGCAAATTTTACTTTATTGTATGTGTTATAGAAGTAGAGGTAAATTATTCGTCCAGCATCCATCTTAAGTTTGCACCGGAATTCTGTTTTGCGGCCGTCTGAGTTAAAGCATGTTTTGAAAAAGGTTTACTTATGTGACACCGGACTTATTGTATAAAGCAGTAATATGAATATAGATAAATAATTTAAATTAACGAGTTCTATATGTTAAAAATAATGCATAATATTGTTGCGTGTATAAGCTGAGCAAGATTCGGAAATTTCTGTAATCATTATTCTGTAACATTATTTTCGATGCCTTGAGTCTGGGCACAGCTGTGTGTAAAAGTTGTATGATTAAGCGTAAATTCTGCTGAATGGCAAAACATGTACTTTGGACTGGTGAATCATACATCCTGCTGGCTTAGGGAAATAATTCACAGGTGGCCTGCAACAGGTCTCAACTTGTTCTCCATGTTTTAAACAATGAATCACACATCCTGCTGATCAAGGGAAATAATGCTTAGTTGGTCAGTAAGAGGTTTAAACATGTTCTCAATGATATAAATAATGATTGCACAATATGGTGCAAATTAACAGTTAGGGTGGGAATCGCTGAGTTGACTTTTTGGTAGGACCCCTATTTAAGCTTGGTTGAGTTAGCCCCCGGGGGAGAGACTTCACAGAGATTTGAGAGGGGACTTGCTGATGGTCTCTGTAAGAACCAACAAGAGTTTATTTCAAAGTGCTACCACGAGTAGATCGCCAGCAGGGCGTACCAGATCGTACACCTTTTGACAATCACACAAGGTTCAAGCCAATTGTTGTCAAATTGCTCCGAAGCTTCTTATTGCCTTTTAACGAAACTATCCGCTTGATCTGTAACAATGCGAGAAATGGTATACATTCAAACACTGCAAGGTAACAGAGGAATCAACCATTTATAGCAAATCAAGGTTGGTGGATTAAAATTGCCATTGTTTCGAAACGGCACCGGACGAATATAACCGTTTCGTAGTTTATAACTTGTCCGAATTTCGGTGTTGCAGCATTAAGTATTACAGCCCACCTCGATAGCGTAGATGGTAGCGTGTCTGCATCACGTTCAAGAGGTCCCGAGTTCGAATCTCGGTCAGGGTGAGTTATCTGGATGAGGTTTTTTTCCACGGTTTTCACTTATCCTTAAAGCCGAATGTTGGGTAACTCTATTCTCTATGCACCCCGGACTCATTTGAGCATCATTTCACCCATTTCATTCATTGTCCGATATGACTTTATGTTGGAGGACGTAAAATTACAGAAAAAAATTACATGATTTTGTGATTAGGCAGCGCAGAAACCACTGATGCGCGAACCTCAAAAGTTGTTATTGGGACGCACCGGCCACGAAAACAAAAGCATTGCTCCTTGCTCCTTATCACTGACCCAGCCCCGCTTTCAGGTAATGGAGAAAAGGGCAGTTACTTGTGAAAAAGTCGATAATGACTCGAACAGTTGCAAAATTGTTCATTTTGCTACGATCTTAATTGTACAGTGCTTTCAACCAGTTACTGTAAAATCAACAGCTTCCTTTTTAGTTAAAAGTGCTTTATTTAGTATTATTAAACACAGTAAAATAAAATGCTCGTCTCATTGCATAAGGCTTTCATTTTTCGTTAACTTTATCTACAATTCTTCAACATTGTTCTCTGTTCTTTTTATCATTTAATGCTTCCATCCTCAGTCTCACTAACATTAACTTCCCTCTAAAAGAATTTAGTTGCAAATGTCCACCAGATTATTTCCCGTCATCGACTGTTACAACGGAATGTTGGAATAGTTTAACATACATAAACAAATGACTAAAGAATAGCTTCTTTATTGTGGTCTCATAAGTCAAAGAAATTCAGTGGAGTATGTCGGTTTGTTTAGAAACAGCTACAGCACGCGACACGGTGTGAAGCTCTCTGTGAACTTCGATAGCGTGAGGCACGTTGCGTGCCTAATCCACACTCATTCTGGAGCGTTATTATACAGCCCCTTTGGCGGTAAAACTATCTATATATGCCACATAGAAGCTGAGCAACTACCTCTATATATTCGTTCGGTGTCCTTTCGAAACACCCTGTAGAGTGTATTTTCACAGTTACATGTTCGTAGTCAAGCCATGTCATTTATGGTAAGAAAGTGCAATAATGTAGAAGTATATTAGTACGTATATTTATGATTCTATTTTTAAACCTGTATATTTTTAGCAAAGTTTTATATTCTTAGTTTTGAAACTCTTCGTGTTTTCATTCAAATCCAAGTTACTGCAGTACATCTCATTTGAAAAGTTTAAATTTAACAAAGTGCCTTGGAAGAAGATTTATTTATGTGGTGGGAATTTAATGACATGTCTGTCCTAGGCCAAAGAGCTTACTTTTGACTTTTGACTTCTACAGTCATTTTATGAACACAAACGCTGTAAGAGAATACTACTTTTAAATGTTGGCTAGGTCATATAAATCCTTTTAACAAATAGGCAATTTCCATTCTTACTGTTCACCTTTACACAACAAAATGACAAAGACAAATGAGCGAAGAAAAAACATTACAATAATCGGAAACCGTTACTGGCAGATCCCCATCTCCTCTGGTTGGTCTGCAGTATTTTTATCCCACACATCGTGAAGAAGTTGACCTTTGTAACCATATAGCTTCAGGGGTACCAACTTAGAAGCAAAATGTGGCTCCTCCTTCTAGGACTCTCCCATGCACGCAAGAATGAAAAGAAAGCAAGAGGTTCACGGATGGACCGCACCTTTGTATGAGATGATATTGCTACTGAATGACGAAATTATATTCTGATGACCAATTGCTCTTCCACGCGTCGAAGGTCGAGTATATTGCAGAGATGAATGTCCACTTATAGAAGTATAAAAACTGCTTCAGTTTCTTTAATCACAATAGTATTTATATTCTGCAATGTTTTCAGGTGTACCTAATAATCACTAGTTGCCACTCTTATCACGCATCTCTAGCTCCGAGTATTTGGTTTAAGAGATGATAAGTCTTATTACCTATTTGCTATCAGAACTATTTTTGTTTTTTAATCCAAGCTTAGCACCAAATCCCAAGTGCTTTGTTTCCTAATTTCAAGCAACTCCATTCCTGCTTCGTATTAATTGTTAGAACATCTGAATGTGCATTTGATACATTCATTACGGAATTATTATCTACCTAATTTATTTTATAACTTAACGCTCTGGACCCAGAAATTATTTAAATACCGTTACTGTATGATGAATTGAAAAGAAACTACAGACATTTTACGTTTCATTAACACACTAACGGAGTGATATGTCGTAAATTCCTACAAGTCAAAATAGTGGGGCATATTTGGATTTGCATAAATGTACTTGGACTGGCCTCGTCTGAATTGGGAACATAGGCTGCTGTTTCCAGGGCTTGATTTCCCAATTGTAGCCACCACATTTTTCTTTAAGCAACATTCGTGCATATTTCCAGAGTTTGGTGCGTGCCTGATTGTGTTTGCGTGTGTTCCCGACTATTTCGTATCCAACTCGTCGATTTCAAGACAGCCACTGGGCAGATGCATGAAAGGGTGTTCTAATCAAGTTGAGCACAGCTATGTGCGATAAAGCTAACCAAATAAAATAAGAACAAGAAAATTAACTATAGAGTTGCTTCGGTTATTGAGCATAGTTGACTCTTCACAAAGCATAAATATTGTTAACATGTAATGAATTAAAGAATCAGGTCATATCTGTCATATCTTCATCTATTGCTAATGCTTTTGTAGCAATATCAAATTTAGGAGACTAAATCCAATAAAATATACAAATCTTAAATGTCTACAAAAACATTTATTTCACATTTAAAATATAATAGTTTAATTGTTTAAATTTATTTCATTTTAAACTATAATGTTTCTTTCATACCTCAGCAGAATACATAGAAAATCAAGGAATTAATAAACATAAGTTGGATTTCCTTTATTATATGTTTGGTTCAGGTCAAATAAAATTAGACATCAACTTGAAAAATTTAGTTTTAACTAATTTTTGTAATTTTAAAGTATGGGTCTGCTTGTAATTCACAGTGCACATTTAAAAATATCACTATAAATTTGCTTCGCGGATAAAGTTTTCCACAAGTTTTCTCATACCCTGATAAAGAACACTTCGATTAACGGTCTGTACTGAGATTATTTGAAGATTTATTCTTGAACATTACTTACCAATATTCAGATAATATCAATTTATATCATCAAAATATGTAAATTTTGTCATAAAATACAGTACGATCCATATAAATCTGAACCATTTCAATAGGCCATAATTTCCTTTTGAAATCTTGTAGAACGTAGAAATTTGTTTTAATGGTCTCATTGGCTCTGGCCCCCCAGGGGCTTACTTCGGTAGGTACGGGTTTGGTGCACCCGGGGTCCCGAGCCAACAGTCTGCCTCGTGTGGGCTCCTCTTCGTGGTTGAGGGAGACGGTCAACAGGCCCACCCACGTGTAGGCCGTGCGTGGAGATCCGTGGAGAAGGATTTTAGATTCTTTTCTGGTTTGGGGTTTGGGATTTGGTGAACGAGTTTTTTTGGTAGGTTTTGATTGTTTTTTTATGTACGTGTATTTTTAATAGGTTTTGTTACACTTGTATAGTTTTTGGAAAGTTTTATATCTGGCTTTTGCCATGACCAGTTTTTTAAAGGGCGCTGATGACCGCCGTAGTTGAGCGCCCTTATATATAATATATAATATATCTTATAATATATATATATTATATATATCTCATCATCATCATCATCATCATCATTGGCTCTGGGAGAATAATTGACAACACTGACAATAGTTGACAGTTGACTGTCTTAAATGTCTATTTTGTTTGATACGACTGTAGACACTGAAGTTTATATGGGTATCTTCAGTACATTTGTGGAGCAGCTGGATGATATCGAATTGAGAGAAGGTTATTTCCAGCAATATGGAGCAATGTACCATACATCTAATGACACCATCGAACTTGTAACCCGTTTATTTGCTAATCGAATAATCTCAAAAGGTCTGTGGTCCCCAGATCTCCTGACCTAGCTTCACCAGATTTTTTCTTGTGGGGATATCTAAAAACAGAGTGTACAAGAACAGGACAGGGGCAATTGATATTCTCAAGGAATCCATTCGCACCGAAATAAGTAACATTGGCAAGGATACTCTCCGTAAAACTTAAGAGAATATGGTGAGACGAGTGCAAACATGTATAGATGTTGGTGGAGGACACTGGTTCAAAAGTTATGGCCTATTTAAATGGTTCACTATAGATTAGGAACCTAGATGTCTGTTTATAATGGGAATTTGCGTAGAGTAATTTCCAAAATAAATAG
The DNA here is from genome assembly GCA_030765055.1 of Mantis religiosa. Taxonomy (NCBI): domain Eukaryota; kingdom Metazoa; phylum Arthropoda; class Insecta; order Mantodea; family Mantidae; genus Mantis; species Mantis religiosa. Next base: position 55,909,309 of record CM060958.1, on the reverse strand, counting down.
GGACATCGGCATTTGCAAAAATAGTTATATTTTAATTTATTTATAAGTAGACTAGATAAAGAGAATGCAGATGAATTTTTAATACTTTTATTCGCGGGTCTCTTTGGAATGACCATCATATTCCATGTTCTCTGCATGTTTTAGAGAAGGAGAAAGGGAGGGAGGGAGGGAGGGAGACAAAAAAAAGATGAAACGCACATCGTGTGCTTCATGATCTACATTCTGCTATCATACAATTTTATGTATGCCAAATTAATCGGTAATGAACAGAACTCCACAGATGTCTCGCAGAAAATTCAATAAAAGTATTTCTTTTATCATAAAAATTATCTTAAGCATATAGTGTTTCAATCAAATCGTTGGAAAAAAATTTCAAAATATCAAAATGATTGACATTTTCTAGTAAGGGGTTATTTGGAGTAATATATTTTACTGAAAATCTTTGTGTAGCATTCCTGGAAGGTGCTGAATTTAAACACCATGTTTGGTATGTAGCAGTTTTCGTCCTTATCTTGCTATATATGTATATACTTCAATTTATTTACTTACTTGTTGAATATGGTATACAGTTTCTGAGTGTATTAAAATACCTCCTTTCTTACTGTAAGAACAGAGTAGAATGAATTAAATAAAATGAGAATAGGAAATGAGAAGCAGTTACCAATGTTATTGCCATAATAATTTTGTCATAATACTGTAAGCAAAGATTAATATAAAATGCATAATGTTGTTCACTAACTATTGGAATGCACGTTAGAGTTTCTCCTGAGATTACGGTGGAGATTTATCAGGATTTTCCCACAATGTAGTGATGTAATTCGTTGAATCACGGAGGTCAAGGGTAACCCGGCCTGGGATACTTAGGGTTCGGCATGAGAATAGAGAGATCTAAGCTGCTCTTTTATCAAGACATCCATTACTAATTGAGCCACACATATGTTGGTATTTCCGTTGGTGTTAGCTGTCTCAACAGAAAAATTGGCGTCCCATTTTAAGCGACATGTCTGCACACTTTCTGGTTTGCTAGCGTACACATTCAAAAAGATAAAAGAAATGTTGAATCGAACGTAATGAAAATTACACAGTGATTATGAAAGTTATTTTACTTCATGTTAAGTCATATTGTATTTTAATGCCATAGTCTGTTGAATTCATATAATATCTCAGCCAATTCTACTAAAATAGCCATAGGAAAATGTATTCTTTCGTCTAAGAGATGAATCTCCATTGTAATCGACACTATTTTTGTTTCTGCTTAGGATTTGCGAAATACTCATTATTGTGTAAATGACCATCTACCGCTAATCAACCGGTTTATTAATAGTACTACCATATTTAATAATTAATTAATGTTTCACTGATAATCAGCGACGTAAGAGATACGAAGCTCCGGTCACATTTAACTCCAGGCTCGTCGTCACTGTTAGGTAACTGTAAGGTTTTAATTATTAGTTCTGGTCTTGAAAGCCTAAAGTACTACCTCCGACCAAAGTATATGTGCTCGTCAATGAGTTTTGGTGATTGTCATCAACAAGTAATGAAAGTCGTCGTAAACATTGAATATATAGTTTAAAAAGTGGTGAATTAGATGGTACAGTGCAGTTAATCTTGTTTAAAAATCGTGACATTTGCAGCCCTATATTATACACCTAAATTGTTTTATGACTGATAATACTGGACAACAACAAAAATTATTTTTGAATATTTCGAGTACTTCATGAGGCAATTCCTACTAATTTTAGGTTGAGAAAAACAAACATGACAATGAAAAAATTGTATTAGCTCTAGTTTCTATGATATACACAAGGTGGAAGTATTACATATTAACGGATTGAGAGAAAAGGATACACTTTAATTAAATACATGCTAACAACAATGAAAGTGCATTTTATTGTTTTAACTGGTAATTACATACTAAGAGTCAGGGGCGGTTTCTCCATAAGGTTGCAGGTTTGCGCTACACCCAGTGATTCTGAATATACAACAGGTGCATTTTGCACATTAAAGCTGTACTTGTTTGCATTGTTTTATATACAAACATGTTTCAATTACGCTTATCGTCTGTAGCTCCCCATGACCGCAGAAGTCGAAATAAACTGTGATTAGCTGTAGGAGCCGCAGGTTTGCAGTGAAGAATTAAATTAAGATTTCGCCCAAATTTAGGCCTTCTGAGGGGGTTGCGGGAAGGTGAAGAGATGGGAGGGGCTTCTTATACATTGCTTAAATGGAGGTTTATAAACCTAGCTCCTCCTACTCTTAGCAACGGCTATAGCGTGACCTTGAGGCTTAGCTTCTGTGTGCTCTGCTTTTCGAACACATGGAGAATTTAATTAAATGCATGGAAGTTATTCAGAAGAGAGCTCTTTTAAACAACAACACCACACTTGTTCAGGCTTCTGGGTTTATGGCCACTTTGAAAGATTATAATTTTGTATTCTGGCTGTCTTTTTTCTACAAGATCATGCCACATGTGGACATTTTGTACAATCAGCTGCAGAAACGAGTCTGCAATGCAACGTTTGCATTCGTCCAGCTAAACGCATTTAAAAGGGAAGTGCAAAAGGTAAGAAATAGCGTGGATATCGAGGAACACTAAGAAACTGCACTTAAGAGGAGAAGAATAGAAGATCATGATGTGAAAAAAGAGAGTATCTTGAAGTATATGACATTCTTAGAGAAGCAAAGGACAGATTTAGCTTCACGGGGCATCTGGTAGCCTCAACTTTGTTTCATCAAGAAAATTTATAAGACATTTCCAGAGGATTCCCTTAGAGAAACAATAAGGTTCTATTCTTTTATCATTGGAACAAAAATTCGTAGAGAACTGACTGTAATTTACAGTCGAGAGGAATTTCGTGGAATGTCCGGCGCTTTGTGCTTGATGGACTTCAATAAGGAAAACAATGTATGTACTACATTCAGCGAATATGTCAAACTCCTCCGAGTACTGTTAACTATGCCAATGTCTACCGCTGAAGCAGAATGCTGTTTCTCAACTTTAAAAAGAATAAAAACTGTCCTTAGGAACACAATGTCACAGGACCGATTGTCAGCATTAGCAATGCTTTCAATTGAGAGAGATTTTGTTATGAAGATCAGCGACTTCAACGCAAAAGTTATCGATAGATTCGCCAGATCTAAGGAGAGTGCAGCAGAGGATCTGTATAAATAGGTGAGTCATTACTACTCTGTATTTTATTTTTCATTTGTGCACCACCAATAATTTAACCCACCAGCCACCACTACTAAGAGTTCTAAATTGCTGGGAAAATAATTCGCAGATAGTTTAGCATAAAGTATCATACGCAAGTATTCGACTTCGTTTGCATATTGAAAGATAGAAATCTAATTCCAAATTGGTTTTAGGAATAAACATTCAAACATTGATCAGATAAACAAAATAACTCGAATTATAGAAATATAATCATAAGAAAAGAAATTTTGTATGGCATCTTTCTTGATATTTCAGCGGCCTATGATAAGGTAGGGCACGCTGGACTAAACTGTGAGTTACAACGCTGTTTACCAAAGCAATACTCTGAAATAATACAGTCCTATCTTTCAGACAGATTATTTCGGGTTAAATATAGAAGTCAGTATTAAGACTTTAGGAAATATGTGCAAGAGTACCACAAGGAAATGTTCTCGGACCAATACTGTACCTCTCTTTGCAAGTGATATACCACAAAATCTGGAAGCAACAAAGCCACCTTGCTGATGACAATTTTATTATGGCTGTTGGGAAAACTGAGGAAACGGCAACCAGCAAAATACAAATTGCAATATATGAAGTTAATGGCTGGGCGAAAAGCGGTGTATTAAACATAACGTGACAAAATCAACTTATTTCAATCTAATCTAATCTAAAAATAAATGTCACGGTTAAAATTAGGAAAACTTACCAGCCACTTGGCGGTATTTTCGCAACAAAACTAAAAATGAAAGTTGTATACCTTGAATAGGCAAACAATTGAGTATAAGAAAGAATAATGTTTAATAGTGTTACCACTGGTTTGAGATAAAATTTATTTTGTGTTTATTAAGAATGCACAAGCCTTTAGTGTTTTATTAAGATTGATAGTACCTTGTAAAACTTCGCAATGCATTTGTCCTTCAGAAATTAAATAACATGACACAACTATAAACAATATACGAAAATCCCCTTTAAAACTGCATAACTCGCAGAGACAACAGGTGATGAATAATCAAGCATCAGAAACATAGCATAACTTTGTTGCAAATATATCATTTTTAATCATTTATTAAAATGTTGGTCTTTGCTTAAATGATGACGTAATTTGGTAAGTTTTGACTCGCTTAACTCACATTTAACAACCGAACGTAGTAACACTGTCCAGCGTAGATTTAAAATAAAGAAACTCCCTTTTGTTTCCTTTGCTGTTTAGCTGTAACTCAGAAAATATATTCCATTCCAAACTTTGATCCTGGGATTGCAACAAATTACAAGTTTGATGCTTTCAGAATGAAAACAAGAGTTGCTTTTAGGAAAATCTCTATTTGTGTGTATGTCTGTTAACAGCATAGCTCTAAAGTGAAAAATCTGTGAAATATCAAACTCAGACATCTATATCAGCACCTTCCAAGTATAGGATATAAAAAAAGCATAAAAAGATTTTTCTTTGTTTTTATTTTATAAGAAAGTACTCTTAATGAACTTTTTAATAAAATGCCACATTTTAAATATTTGCACTGATGAAAAAATACACATCCTGAACTTAGAAAAGGAACCTCATATGCCGCCTTCAGTCTGACGAATGTCTGATAATTTGTGGCTCTTAATTTTTTGTTTGTTTGCAGGTTTCCATCGCGTTCCTACGGCTGAGCACTTAAAGGCTGTTTATTACGTCTATGCTAAACGCTATTTAAATATTTGAATTGCAAATTTTACTTTATTGTATGTGTTATAGAAGTAGAGGTAAATTATTCGTCCAGCATCCATCTTAAGTTTGCACCGGAATTCTGTTTTGCGGCCGTCTGAGTTAAAGCATGTTTTGAAAAAGGTTTACTTATGTGACACCGGACTTATTGTATAAAGCAGTAATATGAATATAGATAAATAATTTAAATTAACGAGTTCTATATGTTAAAAATAATGCATAATATTGTTGCGTGTATAAGCTGAGCAAGATTCGGAAATTTCTGTAATCATTATTCTGTAACATTATTTTCGATGCCTTGAGTCTGGGCACAGCTGTGTGTAAAAGTTGTATGATTAAGCGTAAATTCTGCTGAATGGCAAAACATGTACTTTGGACTGGTGAATCATACATCCTGCTGGCTTAGGGAAATAATTCACAGGTGGCCTGCAACAGGTCTCAACTTGTTCTCCATGTTTTAAACAATGAATCACACATCCTGCTGATCAAGGGAAATAATGCTTAGTTGGTCAGTAAGAGGTTTAAACATGTTCTCAATGATATAAATAATGATTGCACAATATGGTGCAAATTAACAGTTAGGGTGGGAATCGCTGAGTTGACTTTTTGGTAGGACCCCTATTTAAGCTTGGTTGAGTTAGCCCCCGGGGGAGAGACTTCACAGAGATTTGAGAGGGGACTTGCTGATGGTCTCTGTAAGAACCAACAAGAGTTTATTTCAAAGTGCTACCACGAGTAGATCGCCAGCAGGGCGTACCAGATCGTACACCTTTTGACAATCACACAAGGTTCAAGCCATACAAACAACACATCGCCAGAGGTAAAGTTGCATTATGTTATTATGTATTTAAATGTAACTAAAGCGCCCCTGATCTCATCCAGATCCAGGGAGTGCCCTGTAGAAATACTAGGCTTATTTGAAATATAGTTACTCAATTTATGTTTCTTTCACTCCACCCTTTCAGTAGCTACACCCCCAGTTGCAGATTAGGTTTTTAAGTTTTTCACCACCCTTACAATCCTGGTCCACAAAAATATGAGAAGTGTTAGTTAAATTTTGTCAAGGGAAAGTCATTGGCTAGCAAAAACAGGTCAGTGTGAAATCGGTCAGTAACAAATTCATTAGCTTAATGATCATTTGCCTGCAATTCAGGAGCTTCAGAAACCAGATTTTTTAGCATAAATACATGTACACACATTTCCTGAATTTAGAAAGCCAAAATGATATTTTATAATGTATAAGTTGTGCAGTAATACTTGTGTTTCAGATGGAAAATAAGTTTTCTCAATGTTATATTAAACCGTAAAGTTATTGAGCCCGCCTTGGTAGCGTGGTGGTAGCATGTCTGCCTCACGTTCAAGAGGTCCCGAGTTCGAATCTCGGTCAGGGTGAGTTATCTGGATAAGGTTTTTTCCGGGGTTTTCCCTTATCCTTCAAGACGAATGTCGGGTAACTCTAAGCTCCATGGACCCTGGAATCATTTGAGCATCATTTCATCCAATTCATTCACCGTCCGATATGACTTAACGTTGGAGGACGTAAATTACAAAAAAAAAAAAAAAAAAAAAAAAAAAAATAAAGTTATTGATGCATCAGAAGCTAGAACATATAGGTAATACCACAACAGTTAAAAGTTTTCGGGCTAAGCTTTATTATATTTCCTCAAAATAGTCGACAGCACCCTTCAAATAGTTAACAGTTTACCTGCCATTAGAAGCTATCACTCAACAAAACAAGGACTATTATTTTTTGACACCCAACTATACAATATGTGAAATAAAATTGTTATAGATTTTCACTGATTTAGCCGGTAACACATTCAGCAAAGACGAAGAAGATATCGGAGACCTTATCAAAGGTGTCACTGTGGTATATAATCTGGTGTATGAATAGCAAAACTGAAAAACAAAACACTAGAAACATAGTAAGCTTTATCTTATTTTGTAGTATGTGCTAAAGATGTTTCGGGAAATTCATATTCAAGAAAGTTCCCTTAACAAAGTTACCTTTACATATAAATACTCCTGATATAGCCTTGTATAATCTCGGAATCATCATCATTTAAAGGAAATTCTGTATAATTTTAAATAACCGGGAAGCCATTAGCAGGGCTACTTCTTTCTGGTTGAAATGTGTAGTTTTTAAGACCCGCTTTTACTACATATGGCACCGCAGGCGGTGACACTGATGATACATGAGATGAAGATGGAGCACCGGTGGAATGAGATGGCGGGGGAAACCGGAGGTCCCGGAGAAAACCCGCCCCAGCGCCATGTTTTCCACCACAAATCTCACTTTGCGGTCGCCTGGGATCGAACTCGGGCCGGCTTGCTGAGAGCCAAGCGGTCTAACCACTGAGCCACGGCGCGGCCATTTCTTTCTGGTTGAAATTATTGCTACCGTTACTATTAAAGATCAGGAATCGCCAGAATTGCTTCCATTTTTGGCCAATAGCAGTGTTTACCATAATTATTTTCCTCATTACAAGATTATGTATTTACAATGTTACAAATATCCAATAGAGAATTTTGACTGTTCGGTGGCTTTAACAAGTTCTCAATAACCAGGTTTTACAGATTTGGCGTAAGGATATACACAGAAATTTACATACATTTTTCAAAATATACACTTTATTATGACACACCCGTGTTTAAATTTTTCAATACGTTGTCACTGTTTTGAAATGTTGCTGTAACTCATTTAATCTCTGTTTTGGAAAAATGTATGGAATTACAAGGTCAACATACAGGGTGTATCGTTATGTTTTAATTACCACCCGGTAGTTTTTATGTTAGAATAATGAAAACTTTTTCAGAGTCATCATTGATCCCTCAGGACATAATGTTGGTAGTTTCAGTCATTTTAGTCCGTTTGTTTCTTTACAGTGAGTGCCACAAGTGACTGAGGGGTAAGATGGAGACATTTTGGGCTCGTAATGTGATCAAGTTCCTGCATGTGAAGGGCAAAACTGCTCGGAAAATCCATGCTGAGATGACGGCTGTTTATGGAAATGATTGCATATCGTATGTCGCTATTATGAGGTGAAAAATGAATTTTCAAACTGGTCACATGTTCGTGACAGTTGAGCCAAGAGCTGGTAGAGCGTCAATGACAGACGATGCTGTCACAATGAAGAAAGTGGAGTGTTTAATATTGAAAGACAGACGAGCAACCATCCAAATGATCATGAATGAGACACATCTTAGTTATGGTAGTGTGTGGAAAATTATTTATGACGAACTGCACATGCTTAAGGTGTCTATACGGTGGGTTCCGCGTTTTCTAACCCCTTTCCAAAAGCGAACACGGTGTAACCTTTCAAGACAGATGTTGATGCTGTTGAAACAGGATGAAGATGATTATTTTGATCGTCTGGTATCCATGGATGAATCCTAGGTCTATTGGCATGATCCAGAGACAAAAATCATGAGTATGGAATGGAAACATACCGAATCCTCCCTCCCAAAAAGGCAAAGGTGCAAAAGTCAGCTGGTAAGGTCATGCTTTCAGTTTTCTGGGACTGTCGTGGAGTTTGAGCTGGTTAATGTGAGTTCTATTGACACACTTAAATTAGTATATTACGAATACTTTAACTCTATTATGGAATACGGAATATTATTTTGGGGCAACTCAGTAGAAACTAAAAATATATTTCTTATGCAAAAGAGGGTCATAAGAATCATTACTAACACCCACACCAGACGCTCCTGTAAAGATCTTTTTACAAGATTGAAGATATTAACGCTTCCTTGCATGTATATATTCTCGATCCTAAAATTCTTTGCATACAATTGTGCCTTATTTGCAACAAATAATGTAATTCACAAAATAAACACTAGACAAAAGTATAATATCCATTATCCCAGTGCTAAACTTTCTTGCTTCCAGAAAAGTGTGCATTATGAAACTATCAAAATATTTGGCGCACTTCCTAATGTTCTTAGAGAAAAAATTGATAATTTCAGTTATTTTTAAAAGGTGTTAGAGAGTAACTTTGCACAAAATCTTTTTATTCTGTACAAGATTATCTGAAAGACAAATTATCCTGATAATTCTTCTGTAGCTCTATAAGTATTATCTAACTATTCCAATGACAAATCATTACTAATAAATATTTTATGCAAGTTGAAAGTTTATTTTTAATGTATATGTATTTAATAAATAACAATGAATGGTATCCATTGCAAAAAGGTTGAGACGTACTGGCATAAGCCAAGTGAAAGCTGGTTTAAAAAGTGTTTCATTTTGTATCATATATAATTATCCCTGCTTTGTTTTCCATAAGGTTGTTCATATTGCCTGTATACTATAATATGTGTCTTATGTTAACTTTTGTACACATATATGCTATTAAACTTTATACCTCTGGGCATGTTCAATGTTCACAGCCTTTTCTTTCTACAAGTGAACCTACTGAACGCAAATCAATCTAATGTAATCTAATTTTACAGATTATCTTGCGAAGGGTCAAACCATCACTGACAGATACTACTGCAGTCTTCTGGACAAGTTAAGAGCAGCTATGATTAAGAAACGACGCGGTATGCCCTTCAAAAGTTGTTCGCCTTCTGGTTAAAAATGCACATGCTTATTCATCTCAAGTTGCAGTTGACAAAACAAGAGAATATGGCTTTAAGACCTTACAGCATCCGCCTTATTCGCCCGATCTCACACCAAGTGACCTTTTCTTGTTCCCGAAAATGAATCCGTTGCGTAGCCGCCGATTTGACAACACAAATGACGTCATTAATGAAGTGGAACAGTGGTTTAAAGCGAATTCTGCAAACTTCTACAATCAAGGTATTCGGAAGTTCAAGAAACGCTGGGAAAAATGTGTAAATCTGGATGTTGACTAGGTAGAGAAAAAATAATAAGCACATATCAACACGCTCTCTATCAAATTTTTTAAAGAATCGTATGGTAACACCTCAATATTTCCTTTATCCTAGGACGAAATGTTTAATGAACATCTTTCTTTAGTCTTTTGTTTCTATTTACATGAAAAAAGTATTTAAACTTTCGTAATAGTGGTATGTGCTAGCGATATACAAATAAAAGATAGTGAGAAGCAAAAGTAATCTCTATACAAAATAAAATGCGATTTACTTCAGTAATAATGTTTATAAAACGATTCGCACTTAGAGGTCCCTTAAAATGAAGTTTCCAATGTATATGTGTACTTTTGTTTTCTTATGTGTATTTGGAATCCTTTTATGGAATTGTTGAGGTCAGAAGAGAATACTTGTTGTGACGGTCATGGTTCGATATACATGTATTAAGTTTCGTGTAAGATATCTTCTGTTTGCTTTGTACGGAAAGCAAAGGATAGATGTAAGTTAAAGCGTGAAATAGGATTTTCTAAATGATGCTTCCTTTGTAGTCGTGACAAGAAAATGGTCACTGTCACCACGTGATTTATAGTACCTTTGAATCCCATCCAATTGCAAGACAGCAAGTTTCTCTGTTTGGCCATCTTTTATTGCACAGTTTAGAAAGCCATTGAACTTTGTATAAAAGCATACAATTAAAGAGATGCATGTTATCGTCAAGAAATATAGAGGACGTGCGCAGGCCAGAAGTGAACGTGCTGGGTCATGAGGTCACCACCTTACACCACCGGTTGACATTTCGTTTTCATCAAGGAGTCCGCCTTTAGTACAGATGTAAGCTAAGCAATCACAGAGAATCACTTCCTTATCTTTCATCAGTTGGTCATCCTTCACAAATGTGCAATATTGTAGGTAAAGTATTTATAAGAATACAGCAAATTAAATTAAAAAAATCTCTGAAAATCAGCAGGCATAAATCTCCCAGAGGCTAAGTTTAGGTTATCTGCTTTTGAAAGTTCTGATTCAACATTCTCTGCCACTTAGTAGTCAGAGAGTTTATTGTATTGCAACATTAAGTTCCATACAAACTTAATTGAAGTATATCTTTTAAATACTTCAATAGAAAAATAGGTATATTTGAGCATAGTTTTTGCATATGAATTTCTCTGTGATCTATATAACCCAAAAACGAAATGACTCATACATACCAAAATTGGTATTTCAGCGCAGTCCCTTCCAGAGATTTTACTCGAAGAAAATATTCCCAGCGCAAAGGTCCTTTCTTTAGATGTTCTTGGTTTAACCAATACGTACTACAGCGATTTTGGTTCGAATTCTACTTGAAAAAGTAACACACAATCTGAAATTTTCTGCGAATGGTCTAGGAATGCCTATTAATTCAGAACGATATGGTAAATTATAAAGAAACAAAAGCAAGGAGATAGATGTTTTTAAAAAACACAAATATTTTCAAATTATTATTTGTTGTAGTGTCTGCCATATATATGATGTGCATTAATATTTGTTTAAACTTTAAATACCTTTATTACTTTTATAGCTGGCTATCTTTCGCTGTCTCGATAGGCCATGAAAAACATAGGCTTTTTAAAGGTTAGTATATAGTGAGCGGGTTTTAAATATTTAACAACCACTATCAAACAACCTATAAAAATACATATACATAATGCAAGTCTTTATGGAAATTTGTCTCAAAAAGTTCATGTAAATATAAAGATAAGTACTTGCAGTAGTAGATTTCATGCGATAATTAACATAGTAAACCTAAATAGCTCGGTGGCTGCATCCAAACCTTAGCTTTATTGTACAGTTGTCTCCCTGTTAATACACTAATAACAGAAGTTCATAGAATAATTGCAGCTCTAGGTCCTGACGTTTCCAGTGTGAAATTGATTCCATATATTGGATCTTCTGGGAGCTCCATTATTGACAACTTTTTTTAATGCCCAAGATTGTCCATCAGTCACAGTAAACCACTTATTCCTCTTTCTTCATAGAGGGACAGCAAAACTTCAAGGGGCTGCAACACCCTTTGTAAGAATTAGTTTTCCATGTCTTTGTTTGTGTCTCTATTTCTAGTACTGTATGTGCTGACTTTGAATTCAAATGAAATGTGTAGTGTTTAACGCCCGCTTTTACTACATACGGCACCGCAGGCGGTGACACTGATGATACATGTGATGAAGATGGAGCAATATATGGCGGGGGAAACCGAAGGTCTCGGAGAAAACCCGCCCCACCGCCGTGTTTTCCACTACAAATCTCACTTTGCGGTCGCCTGGGATCGAACTGGGGCCGCCTTGGTGAGAGCCAAGAGGTCTTTGAATTCAGCCTAATAGAGTTGATCTTACGTTAATTTGGTAATACCTAACATAGGTTTTTGTCCTTTCACAATGATTTGAGCCCACATTATAGCTAGCGTACTGCATTTATGTTTCCAGTCACTGCATTGATCTGGAATGACAAATGCTACAATAAGTCCTTTGCATTTTTCTAGCCTTTCTAGGGCATTTCGTCACTCCTTAATGTCCTTTGATCTCGTGCAGCTGCACCTGGCTCTGTGAATATATGTACTGCAATTCGTCTAGCATTTGTTCTTACACTTCACACAAACTCTGCCTGGAATACTGTGACCAAATCTCACTGAGGATACCACTTCTCTATCAGGGGTCCAAATATGTCATCTCCAGCCAGCGACCCTTAAATGTCGCTTAGTTGATGGTGTTTAGCCTCCCAGTGCTAACTACCTTCAGTTACAACACTGAAGGAGGTACTGAAGTATAAAGAATGCTTCATAAACTCTCCTGGCAATTCTATAACTGCGTTAAACCCCGCATCTCGTGTAATGTTTCATATAACCGGATAGTCTCCAGTTAGCCCAGAAACATTCAAATCAATAACAACTAATACATCGGAAATACTTGATTATTCAATAAATTATTCGAAATAAGTGTCTCAAAGACATTTTTGTCTATCCCTGTAGTTTATCACTTATACGAAATTGTAGAGAATTCCTTCCGAATACATGGGTATTTAAATTCCCTTTCAGTAAATTCATGTTTTAGGTAAACTTCCTACAGAACTTTTAGGAAAGCTATAAACCAGTGTTTGTGGCGTCTATCTACGTCTCTGGGACTCAAAAGGGAAACGTTGTATAGACATCCTGTTTTTCAGTGAATGAGAACTCTGAGCCAGAAATGAACATCGTCAAGATAGTGATTTCACTTCAAACTACCTTGTATATTGAGGCGGTCCTTGACCGTTAGGAACCTGGTAGAGTCCTCCCAGCACTCAACACCTCATAAAATAGGGAAGGTGATGGGTGAGGGTTATTTATGGGGTAGGCTTCCTGTACAGTTCGGTGTGTTCTTCGGGGTTCGCTCTGCATGGACTCTTCTTTGTTCCAGGGTGTGGGATACGTCCTGACGATGTTGTGTGCTCCATGATCCATTTATTCACTACTGTACTTAGATACCTCACTCGCCACCTGGAAAGTCGCTGTTTGTAGACTCGTATGTTGTGTTTGACGGCAACGATAGAGTTCGTTACACGTGTTAAGTATTCAGTGTATTCCTACCGCACTGGTATGTACGACGTGGTTCCACTACACTCGACCGACAGAGAGTCTCCGCTATCAAAATCACGGATCCACTATCTCCTGGATTTCCCCCTCTATCGTTACATTTTGAATTTTTGTGTGAATCACGTGTGTAAGTTCTAAACTGTGATTGGTTGGTTTCAATTTCGAGTTTTGACCATCGTACGAATTTTGTATGTGAGCTTGACCGAACGTTGATAGTTTCCCACAGCGTCCACTTATTTAATTCCGAAGCACATATGCTGCAAAAGTTTTAGGAATTCGGATAATCTACGAATCTATTGTATAGATCACTTAGGTATTGGCATGAAAGAGAAGACAGGGCGGCAGACCGACCCTCCGCATGGTTCGCAGGCATTGTTCCTGGAGGTGGACCATTGTTATGAAGAAAACCGACCGACCTGTGTTCTCAACCTTGAGGAAACTCATATTTCTGTTTCTCCGTTCATCTACATTTCTAGTCCATAAAACACTTTTTATTTTATACATATATGCCTTATCTATTATAATGTGTTTTTTTTTCTGTAATAGCTGTGTATTTCCTTTCGATACAAAGTAATCATAGTAGAATATCTGTTCTAACCTAATATTATTTTGATATAACATGTATTAAGCGTCTTTATGTTTATGGCCAAGGGGAACTGTTACAATATATAAATGATGATGATTATGACGATGACGACGCTACAGGCCATGTAGGACCTTGGCCTCCCTAAGCACCCTCTTCCATTCAACTCGGTCCTCTGCTTTTCTTCTCCAGCCTTTAACCCCCAATTTTCCGAAGTCGTCATCTACATCATCTACCCATCTTATCCTGGGTCTACCTCTTCTCCTTCTGCCATTCAACTTACCTATGAATATCTTCTTATCTACACTGGTTTCTGGCATTCTCTGCAAATGGCCAGTCCACATAAAAATAATAGTTGTCTAATTTGTTTTTAATACTTTAATTTAAATAATATGTATTTGAATTATTACTGCAAGAAATTAAATTCCTCTTTTGAGTTATCTCTGAATGGCATATGGGGTCTCTACATACTGATTGATAATCTGTAAAGGTGACAAAATATAGATATATAAGGAAAAATATTGCATAAAAGTTATAGTTAATGTCACAAAAGTATTTTCGCTGACAACAGGTTTTTATATCGTTATGTCTGATTTCACCAACATATGTTAAAATCTATGTTAACAAATGTAACGTAACAATTGTCACAGAGCTAAAAAACCTGTTGATGTTCTTGCATTTCACCAAGCTGTTTTCTGTAAAATGTTAAACACATTTTAACGGCAAGAGGCGTTTAAATATTACAGCTATAGAAGGCTATGGATGGGTCGCATTATTTTCTGAAAGTACTGCGATGCGCTTTTGTTTCCATTTTCGTATGCACACAGCTGAAAAAATGGCGGGTGAACAAAATCGTAAACAAAAGCCGTGAGAAAAATTTCTCATCGTTGAAGAAAGAGTTGTTAATTGAATTGGTGACTAAGTATAAGGGTTTCGTGGAAAATAAGAGGATGGATGCGGTGAATTTAAGAAGAGAAAGATGTCATGTAGGAAAAATTGGAAGCGAATTTAATCCAAATGCACGTGTCACCTAGAAGCACGAGACAACTTCGTCAGTATTACGTAAATTTAAAACGAGGAGCGAAAATGGACAAGTGACGAAGGACTTGAACGTTTCAAGATGGGAGATGGTTAGTGTATTATCCACATAATTCAGTGAATTATAAAATAGCAAAATTATTAATATTTGAAGAAAAGACGAGATCGGCATATTCCTTTCGATGCATGTTCTAACCTCTCTTGTACTTCCGCAGTAAGCTTCATTACATTATTTGGCAGTCTATACCTCTGTAGAACATTTTCTTCTGATAGCTCCTCAAAACCATTTCTCCTCATAGGTCGTACTTTGTTACAAATGCCATTTAGACAGGCTTAAGTATAGCAAATCGACATCAACAATTGCGTTCACGCTCGCCATTTTAGCTATTTACAATTGTTAAGGGGTTAACAGCAGAAATCTTGCTTGTTAGGTTAACAAATGGTTTAACTGAGTGTTAAGCTAACACTTGTTGGTGAGATGCAATTTTTGTTATAACTATTCCTAAACTTGTGTTAAGCCTTAATATCTGTTGGTGAAATCGGGCATTATTGTTTCATATTGGATGTTAAATGTTTTCAAAATAAATGATCTGGAACATAAGTGTTTCTCTTTTCTTTTCACTGTAAGAGCTAAGTGAAAGAGTTAAACTTTTGAATGTTTTTATTAACTGATTATATATTCTTTAATTTGACACTATTCTAAGGTAAAAAGGGATCACGAAGAATATAAAGAATGGAAAAAATGTATTTCTATAAACACTATAACGTAGAGATCATGTATGCATGAAAAACATGAGGCTCTTTTAGCTGATGCTTGAGGAGGAATACTGTAGTCTAACACAAATATCTTTTTTTCAGCATAGAGCAAGACATTAAAGAAAAAAGAAGGTAATAAAGGCAATAGTTTATTGATCACTTTTAATTACATAGTTTGATTAACATAACAATAAATATGCATCATTCAGATTTGAGCTACAAACTTATTTAATAAGTAGATTGTACCCTATTTGAAAAGTAAAATTAAATGTCGTTACTACTTTCAGTAAATAGATATCTATGAATATTGAACCTCGGCCATAAACAGTTGCGAGTAAGGTTTCTATTTAGCTTACAGTGAGATGCAACAGTGTGATCTATTTGTTCATCTTTTATGGTTCTTGATCATCAGTTTTCTACAGAATTATTTATGACATCAAATTTAATTCTAGAAGCTGAAAAATAGTGATGCAGTAATGCTTTAGAAAACATCTGTAAGGAGGTACTTGTTATACTGAGAGAATGACAGTATCGAAGGCTCATTCTATGATGAAAGGAATGTGATGCTGAAAAGTAGTGCGTTAAAGCTATCATCTGTTTATAATTAATATAGGGTCGTCATTTCATTGCAAAGTCAACGATAATAATCCTATTCTTAATAACAATATTAGTGTCAAAATTACTGAGAGTAACCTAAATATGTCAATTGGCAACATTTTTAACATAAATTTTATAATCTGATATCTGGAAAGGTTTTAGTATTGTTTAGGCTAATCAGTATTACGGTAGACCACAAACAAAATGCAGTCGGTTTGCGCATGTGCGATAAGAGCCTTCTCCCCTTCTCGCCATCCAAGCATCACGCGACTTCTACCCCTCTCTTCCTGCATGCTACAGAGCGCAAACCACACGAAACGCTGTTTTGATTTTCAAAGTTAACAGAAAATAATTACCTTGGACATGAGCCCAAAATCGCTAGAATCATAATTTCCTTAAACCTGAGGAACAACGCAGTGATTTGGCAGAAAATGCAAAGAGTGAATGTAACAGTGAATGAAACATGACCATTGCAGCCATTGTGATGGAGGAGAGGCAATCTAAATTGAAGGTAGAGGAGGAAAGTTAGACTCCAGTGTTGGTAAGCCACGCCTACAGCTGCATTTTGTTCGCGGTCTAGTTATATTTTCCTTTTCTAACCACTATCATTACTACAAAATGTTGATAAATAATTATCTAAAATATGGAGATATTCTCTATATATGAGTTGTATAATACTGTATAAAAACTTATATATTTCTATTGCAATACCCACCACAGAACATTTTTATTTAAATACTCTTGTACATATAATTCACAGGCCTTGTTCCTGTTACCCTAATTCCATCACCAGAGAGAAACCCTATTACAAATCCATACCCTTCCCATATTTACACACTTTTCAGAAATTCTTCTATTATTTTAATATAAACGTGAAAACTATGTTAGAAATAGTGAGCAGCTAAAACTAGAACGTTGAAAAGTTGCACATCGATTCTTTCTCAGCTTTTTTGACTGAGGAGTGAGATAGTGGAGTATTTTATAATTATATATGATATGCAATATTTGAGCAGACGTTTGTGGCTAAATCACCAATTTATAGTTATATTATTTATCAAATTTCAATACAATATTACGCAAATATATACGGCTAAATAAAATACATGTAATAGATTTTATTTGGATAAATAATATTATTTAAGAAGAAAACGTAGTTGGGGTAGTTGTTTTGCAGTTAGTTATGTAACGATAAAGTATGTATTTATAAGAGATGACAAAATGCAATCCGTTTTCTATGTTTACCAACAGCTTAGAAAACCTTTAAGAATGCCTTATTTATATACAAATATAAAAATCTGTAACTTGAAAATTCACTTATATTATAAGAAATGGTGATAACTTTTATTGAAAAATTCAAATATAAAAATGTGGTAATGATATTTCTAACCTTAAAAAATAAAACACGATTATAATTTTAAGAAGAATTACTTACCACTCTTGGGTTAATAAACATTTTCAAAAAAATTGTTAAGGATTTGGTATAACCTTCTTAGTTCCTCAAAATACATATAGTATTAACAATTTATTGCGTTTCTCTAAAAACGATAAAATTCCTAATAGTAAAAAATCTGTTATTTATCAGCTTAACTGTTTAAATTGTGATAAAGTTTATATTGGAAAGACAAAACGTAATTTGGAAACCAGAACGAAAGAACATTTTCGTAACATTAAGTATAAACAGACTGATAAATCGGCCGTAGCGGATCATTTTTGATCATTTAACCATGATATAAATCAAGAAATTAAATTATTAAAACAATTAAATGGTCGATAGATTTAATTGTTTGGGAAAAGATATTAATTTTAAAAAGCAAACATCGCGTAATGAATTTTGAAATACCGGCAGTCGATTCTGTTTTTAAATTTGTTTCATTTTCAAATTTTTGTAGTACTAACAAAAGCATGTCAACATCCAGCGTTCGTAACGATGGCGACAGCTTTGTTGTTTCCGGCTGAGGATGTGTAAAAGTTTTACATGAAATCGCGATTCCGGAGAATTTATAAGAAAATCATCATTTCTTATATGGTAAGTGAAGTTTTAAGTTACATATTGTTATGTTGTATATATTTTTTTGCTTCACTGTTAAAAGCTTCATATTTTACGCATTTATTATGTACCCTATTTATGTTAGTAGAACACATACTATGCTAGTTGTAATACTACATAAATTTATGAAGAATTGGTCGCTTTTCTATGTGGTTTCAGTTGGTAGAGATCCTGAAAGGGCATCTCAACTATGCAGATCACTTAGTATGTGGCTTATTATCTTCATATTTTAAAAATCATTGTAGAAAATAATGTTTTTATTTCTTTAAAGAAATAGTAAAGGCTACAGAAACTATCCATATGCAATTCTCTTCCGAGATCTTTAAAAGCCCTAGGTTTTAGCTTTCCAAGTCAGCTTATCATTTATATCTCTTTGGAAAGTACCCAACCATGTATTTAAAACTATTTACTGGAAATGAGATACTGTTCATTCAATGCTTCTAACACTGCTTTGTTTCATGAAATCTTCATAACTTTCACTCAACCCCAAACTCCTTCCTTGTAGTTGATAAAATAATGCTGTTTTCTTTTGTTGTGTACATACGTAACAATACAAGTGGCCTGAAAAGCTTATGTTACATTAATTGAAAAACCGTGTATTGTACTATTTGAGGTAATGTGCAGGTTACTAGATAATAATGCATTTTTGTCAATTTATACATCGTCTTTCAAGTTGTTTTCCCTTGTGGATTTAAAGCACACTCATTTCCAGTAAATTATGGTTTTAATGTATTCTCTAACTTGGTTTTTATCAATTATTTGCATAAGTTATTATTAAATCCTTGATTTATTCCAGATTTAAAACCTGCCTTTCAGTGAAATAACAATTTCCTTCTGGAGCACCGTATCAACAAACTGCCTAGAGCACAAGTATTCTTACTATTCTTACGATTGATAATTTGAAGTACTACGTTTTTGAACGATTGCTTCCAAAATTAATACATATTTTTAATTTTGTGTTAGTGTTTCTGAAACTGCTTTAAAATTTCCCTGGTATTCATTCATAAAATATCATTTTGTATATCATATATTCTAATTATATTGCACTTTAGCCCCTAATTACTTCGTGTATTTAGCATTTTATGCAGATCTAAGGTTTAAAAATATGTAATTGTAACCTATTTAATGTTAAGCTGTAATTTTGATTTTGAGATATCCAAAAATGTTCATCCACCATCACAAAGTAACTTAATATATCCCAAACATGGGATCGAAGTTAATTCAAAGAAATACCTTTAAAAGGGCTGAATACTTTCCACTTAATCTAGCATTTCATTGTATTTTCTAGGAATAAAAACCATCTACCTAATGACAGCTGGACTCACAACTCATATTAAAACACATAAATAATTAAACTTAGCTGAAAAAGGCTGTTTTGTTTGAGTATTTGAATGTGTTAGGTACAGTTGAAATGGAGCGTTCAACCGTGCTCCCTCTGCCTCACTTTATAAAAATATTGAGACAAAGAATTAGCAAGAACGAATAAATATTGGCAGTGAAGTTCTTATTTTTCATTCTGGAGCAATGTTAAGGTGCTCAAAAGCGCCTCTCGGGTTGAGGTGGCGGACTGGGAGGAAGAGTTGCAAGTATGTCCAGAGCCTTCTGGATCTCTGGAGGTATTGGGGGAGCTGTGGGTAGATGTGCACCCTGAGGCACAAATCCATTTTCGTCGGCAGTGTATTCCAGATGTATCTGTTGTCCCTCAGGTGAGGTGTAGGACGAAGAACCTTGAGCGACCTGTGCCTCGTTCTCAGGATCGCCTGCGTTCTTCAGGAAGCCAGACTCTTCTCCTACTATGCCGTTCCCAGTCTCATAACTGAAAGAAAAATGGAAGGCGTAAGTCATCAGTAAACTGTGAATTAATGTCTTCATTTTGTTCTAAAAGTAACGAAAAACACTTCTGTTAATTTATCCCTATCTTGAAACTGCGTTGTAGAATGACAGACTATTACATAAGGGACAATGACTACTAAGGAGCAACGTAAAATTTAGAAAACTTTGGCCAGAAGGTTGATGTTTCCATATGATTGTGCATTATACTACCGAGTAAGACATCCAGGATCATTTTTAATGGTGCATTCAAGACACCATTTTGGGATGGCCCAAAATAGATGACATCAAACTTTTTTCACATACAATTCCACCAAAATTCTTCCTCCAATATTTACTAAAGAATTTCATATAGCCCAGTGATGATTGGAATCTCCGAAAAGTTATTTTTGGTGGCCTTTGAGCAAACTGTACCGAAAACTTTAAATGTCCTATAGGAGTTTTATGAAAGCTACCACTGTAACTCCGGATTACCGAAAATGCTGCTATAAAGTGTTATAAAGGTTTGCAGCTCATCGCAATAATAGAAATGCGCATTTACCTGTATCTATAACTTCCATCAAAGTTGACTTCGTTCTCTTGACGCAGAATTGGAATAGGCTCGCTTACAGGAGCATCATCTCCTCGAAACTGTGCACTCACAAAGCTGGTTAGGAGCAACAGCGCAGAAAATTTCTGAAAAGAAAGGAACAAAAATGAGATAGAAGTTGTTAAGTTTTAAGTTTTTATTAATCTTTTTAATCCTAAAATTACTAATCTAAATTTTTATTTGGGATACTACATTTTAGTTTAACGAACCTCTAGTATTCTTCTTGTCAGTCAGCTAAACCTCCCTAATTATGCACGATTTTACAGAAAAAGTAAGCGTAGGGGGATATCAGTGGCATGATATACAAATCAGAATATTATTTAATCTTAAACATAAGCTTAAGTTAATTTAAATAGCCTAAAGGTTAAATAGTGTATCTATAATCTGTATAGGCTGTCCCATACAGGCGTATTAGGTGTGTGGATTTCGTACAGGGCCATGGTGTCAAGAATATGTTTTATAAATGGAACTGATAATTATTGTTTAATGGAATACACACGTGATAAGTCTTTTGCTGCAAAAATTAAATTATTTTGGAAGTAATGCAGCACAATACAAGGTTTATATAGTTATACAGCATAACTGGTTCAAGCATGGATTTTCCAAACAGAAAGGGGCACGCTGAAGCTTTATGCAAATCCTAAAGTTAACTCTTCCCCAATTAAAGGAACTGATACACAGGCTCTCTGCAAACTGAGTTCTCCATCATATTAAAATCATAATCATTGCTGCTGGACTTTGATAGCTATTAAGAGGATAATACCAAATTCAGATAGAGATCTCTTAAGTTGTTTGCCGAGAAGAACAGCTGCTAATAGCGATCTAGAAGACATTTCATAAAGTGTACTACGAGGATGGGTCAAAAAGTAATGCCTCCTATTTTTTTCTCTTTTAATTGCCAAGAAAATTGAATCCAGTTTACATAACTTGAAAGCTACAACATTGAAGATTAATTTGTCATTATTCAATATAATTTCCATCGTTTTCCACAGTTTTGGTCCACCTTTTACCTAGGGCGTGCATTCCAGTGTGGTAAAACACATGGTCTTGCTTCCTAAGCCATAGACGCACGGACGTTTTCACAGCCTCCTCATCTTCAAAATATAATCCCACGATGAGCTTCCTTTAGTGGCCCGAACAGATGGAAGTCTGATGGTGCCAGGTCAGGGCTCTATGGGGAGTGAGCTAAGACTTGATATCCCAATTTCTCAATTTCTGCAGTGGTGTAACGGCCGGTGTGTGGTCTTGCATTGTCATGCAAAAGAAGAACATCCGCCATAGTTTTTGTTGGGCGAACTCGGCGAAGATCTGCTTTCAGCTCTTTGAGAGTTCTGACCTATTGGAAAGAATTTATTGTGCATCCGTGCTCCAAAAAATCAATCATATGCACACCCTCTGCATCCCAAAACACTGTCGCCATAACTTTCCCTGCCGACCGCTGAGTTTTGAATTCTTTTTTCTTCCGTGACGTAGTGTGATGCCATTCCTTTGACTGCCTCTTTAATTCAGGTTCAAAACAAACCCACGTTTCGTCTCCAGTCACAACTTTTTCCAGAAACTCCTCTACCTCCAAATTGAAGCGCTGCAAGTGTTCGGAGGCCATTTCTTTCCTTGTTTCTTTGTTTACGGCGGTTAACTTTCTTGGTACCCAACGTTAACAAACCTTTGATTAACCCAGTTGTTGAATAATCGTCATCACACTGCCCTTACTGAGGGAGGTAATGCGACACAATTCACCTGTTGTTACCCGGCGATCACGACGAATGATGTCATCGACTCGTTGAATGTTGCATGGCGTCACTGCAGTCACCGGCTTCGCTTTTCATCTGCCAATGGTGTTTGCCCTTTAGCTTCGTTACAGCGACGAACTCATCGTCTAACAGTGCTGACATCTACCGTTGCATCACCATATACATTTTTTAGCCTTTTCGTGAATGAGAATTTGCGTTTCACCTTCCGCAGTCAAAAATTCAATCACAGAACGCTGTCTAATACGAATGTCGATTTCAGCCATTTTGCAAGAGGATGCAGTGCTGCCATCTGTTGACTTAGGAAGTTACTACTGCAGGGGATTGGAGAAGTAAGTTTAAGGAACTGCGCCAAATTCAAAGTTTTTTTCATCACTTACTTATTTAAGGAAACAATATAGGAGGCATTACCTTTTGACCCACCCTTGTATAAGTCAACAGTGACATAAAGCAGATTACAATTTTATCCAAGCTTACGGTGTAAAATGGCCACGCTTGTTCGTGTCATTTAAAAAGGGAATGAAAGTATATATGTAACATATCAGCAATGAAGTTGTTCACGTGTCAGCTCTCACTGAATTAACGTAGTCAGAACCATAGTGTTACATATGAAGTTGGCATTTTGACGTGCGTCCAATATTTTGTTCCTAAAGGAGCTTCTATTGTTGGAGCAGACACAACTGGTAACCCTAAAGTTTGCATTCAAACTTCAAAATTGTTCCCATTAAAGGATTATCTGGATCCTCAAAATTCAAACTTAGAAAAAGTTCCATCACCAGTGCACACCTGGTTCTTCAGCCGTTGAGCAACTTAGAGCTACCTCCTTGCTTCACCTTCACCGCCAGCCTGTAAAACCCACATTCCCGTCATACGCCCACCACGGTAGCGTAGATGGTAGCGTGTGTTCTGCTTCACGTCCAAGAGGTCCCGTGTTCGAATCTCGGTCAGGATGAGTTACCTGGAAAGGTTTTATCCGTGGCTTTCCTTTATCCTGAAAGGCGAATGTCGGGTAACTCTAAGCTCCATGGATCCTGGGCTCGCCCGCCTCGTTAGCGTAGATGATAGCGTGTCTACCTCACGTTCAAGAGGTCCCGAGTTCGAATGTAGGTAAGGGTGAGTTACCTGGATAAGGTTTTTATCCCGGGGTTTTCCCTTATCCTGAAAGACGAATAATGTCAGGTAACTTTAAGTTCCATGGAGCATTATTTCACCCATTTCATTCATCGTCCGATATGACTTAACTTTGGAGGACATAAACTAAAAGATAAAAAACAATCCTGGGCTCATTTGAGCATCATTTCACAAAATAATTCCGTCATACGTGGTTAAGTCCCTTCTAAGACAGGTACATGCATAACAAACACCATGGGCTGTTCCTCGGCCTGCCAAATTCTCTACTGCTTCTAAGAAGAGCAAAGTACCTGAACTGTTAATCGCAGAATCCAATAGTGGCCAACCGAAAGAAATACTCGAGCATGGAGTTTAGGTGCTATGGACTACCAATAGTAGATAAAATTCCATAAAATTGACAAAAATTAAGGTAAAACTGAACAGTTTTGAAATGCATACCCTTTTATCAAGTTAAATTCCATTATAGCATCCCTACTTATCAAATTATCACCAATTTCTATTTTACATCTAAAATAGTTATGTTCTTTTGGCTTTTTAAACTATAATATATAAATCTCTTTCTAATGCTCAGTACTTTTCCTGCATTTTCTGCACTTGACGTTGTGCTTACTAAAAGAAGACGAAGATAAAATACATTCGAATTATGCTTACCTTCTGTGAACCTTACGTCACATTACAAAATATGAGGGAAGGAAAAGAGAAGAAGAATTTTGCTTGAATCTTCAGTAATGTAATGACGTTAGACTTTAGGAATGTTTAAGGAAGTTTACCAGTTAATTAACTCTGGAGAGTAAAATTAAATACTGTATAAGAATGAAGACATGAACTTTAGCTCCAAGAGTGTTAAAGGTTTGGGAGGAGATCCATTGAAGAAAATATAATCATACAGAGCTATTTTATGCAACTGTATAATAAATAATAGCATTTGATATAAATAAATTGATCTTCAATGGGATGATATCACATAAACATGCTACTTTATTACTAATCCGAAGTAACTGGTTTCCCTTGTAAGTTCGGATCTTACACATTTCACCAGTGGGCCTAAGAAATAACAAATTTATTTGCTTTCTAATAATTATATATTTATTTTGAAGAGCAGATCTACTTACTTACAGAAAGATTCTGTACAGGTCTAAAAGTTTTCCAGAAGAAGTATAAATCTTGGATCTGTGGAGTGCATTTGTTTCCTTCCATGTACAGCTATTTGGAATAGCTTAGGGGATTGTTTTCCAGTTTACTTGAATAGTCGTTGCTATTTTTATTGATAAAGGTGCATCGAAGACATAATAAACTCCTTAGCATCAGGTTTTGATCTTATTTAGTACTTATAGGTTCCAATGTTAACTTAAAATATTTGGCCAGAATAACTAATGGAAGTGCAGCTTCAGCATCATACTCATAAAAATGTTATATTCACGAATGAAAAAGTATTTTATCTTCAACCTTGAAGGTCTCTGAGAAGCGTTATAATTATTGTTATGACTGAGTTCCTCAACAGTTCAGTTCATGTCACACGTTGATCTGCAAGTATTTGACCTTCGATTTGTCAGCGAGGTCGTCAAATATTATAGAGACAGCACCGCTCCCCTGCCCTTAGCGGTGACCAATCGTGCCCTTTGACAACATTAAGCCGCAAACACGTTAGGTAACCTTATGATGTTATCTAATTTGGCAGGAATTACTTCTAATGCTGTCTTCTTGCGGCTGGAACACATGTAGCTTCTAATAAGAGTAAGTCAACAAATGCAGCGTGATCAGCTATAATTTGAAGATCACTCGAAACTGTTCAGTCTTTTTATGGACTAATCTAATTATCTGTCTTACATATCATACATAACTTTTGTTTATAGAAAAGGAAATACAAGATCATTACTAACAGACGTTAAGGCAATTACTTCCAAGTTTTATACATTTCAGTTCTGAACCGAAGTTCAGTTCTTTTTCGAGACACCCATAATTATAAATTGCACAACATACAGGCCTATTTAAAAATGAGCTTATTTGAGATTTTCATTTCAAACGAATAAAGAGTCAAAAACATATTTGATCAATTAAAGATTAAAGTTATTAAAATCAATCTTGCTTTATTAAACGAACACAATCTAGTGATGGTTATTTAAGGAACAATCCTGGACACAGGAAAAGTATTTTTATTTCTATAGTTCACTTTGCACATATTATTCAAACGGGAAAACAATCTGACGCAGTAAATTCAAAAAAAAAAAAAAAATGTACCCACTTTCCTTGAAGTTAACATCTGTCCGACCCTGCCACACACTAAAATCCTAGAAGCATGCCTAAAAGATGAGAAAGAAACTTTATGGGAAGATATTGTAAGAAGATAGTTTTGGATAAGAACACACATACGACAGAAAATCAAGAAAACACGCGATCAGAACCAGAGGCCTCTAGAATGCCATTCTCAGAGAGTTATCTTTAACTTAGGTAGCTAGATGTGTTAGGTCACTCATTTTCTTGACAAAAAAAAATTGATTCTTCCTTTGAAATTTCGTGTAGCGTTATTTTATAACCCTTTTCTTTGTTATTGGTTCGAATTTTCAATTAGCTTTAATTTTTGCAAAAAGAATGAAATGTCAAAGCTTTCGCAAAGCAACCATCTCTTAAGAGATTTGATTAATGCCTAAGTTTACTATATTCTATTTCCGTTTTTACCTCTAAAGAAATGCCATAAAATAATTTCTAAATTATGTAGATAATACACAAAATTATCATAAAGTTATATCACAAATAAAATTATCTAGAAAATACATAAAGATGTAAAAAGCATGTCACATGACTAATTTTCTTTTTGTTACATTTATACTGATTCTTGGAATGGGCATAATAAATTTATGTGCAACGATATATCCTATTACATTTTTGTCCAAAAACTTGGCATGCTACAGCTGCAGCCAACTGTACTTTTAACGTCAACTCTGTTACTTGAATTGTCTTACTGCATGTCATTCTTCTAATTTCTAAACCGGCTTAGCCCCCGTCGGTTGTGTAGGTGGCAGCCTGTGTACCTCCGTTTAATAGGTCCCGAGTTCAATCTCGGCCAGGGTGGGTTACCTGAATAAGGTTTTTGTAGGGTTTTCCCTTATACTGAAAGACGAATGTCGGGTAACTCTAAGGTCTTTGGACCCTGGGCTCATTTGAGCATCATTTCACCCATTCCGATTATCGTCCGATATGACTTCAGGTTTGAGGACGTAAATTAAAAAAAATAGTTTACATTTAGGTGTTCCACCACAGACACCTTAAACGGATGTTATTCAAATAACCATGATCGTAGGTGGGACAAAATAGATAGACTGTCCATTCAAAACTGAAGTTTCAAATTCGAATCCCAGCAGCTGTACTGAAATCTGCCTGTGGTAAGGGTTGGGGTGGTCCCACACAAAATAAATGTAAACCCACCACTATCTCTTTATGATATTAAATAGCCACTTATATTTTAGTGAGCAATGTAATATGAAAATAACAAAACCACTCAAATAATTCCAAAAGGTTAACATATTTGTTGCTAATTGGCAACACTGTGCATTAGAGCTTTAATTACAAAACACAATTGCGTGTCTTTTATTGTTTAAGTACCAGCCTGTTTCGCCAGTGCTACATACACTGGCGGCATGTAATCACTATTAGGTGCACACGTTAAGTAATAAGGAATCGAGAGGCGTAATGGAAAACCGTGCTATAATTTATATTCCGTTCATGGATAGTCAGGAACATCCTCGACCCTGAACTTGCTATTACAGGTTACAGCTTATTACCTTCGAAGGGCATCGTTGTAAGACTACCTTAAAGACTATCATTTTTAAACAGAGCTATTCGAATTGAGCAGGAAAAGCAATTTATACCCATTTTCGATGAGAAAGGGACGGATATTGGTATCTACATAAGCAATATCATTACGTGCTTAAAGTACAACAAAAATGATGATTTAGTCGCTAAAAAGACTTGAAAATGTGTGGATAGTGACAATAATTGCTACATAAAACTTGTTCTAGGTATTCCGTAATGATGCAGCCACAAAATTATGTAACGACTTAAGATAAAAGAAACATGAACTGCAACCTACATCTTAGTTATAAAACAAATCAGAATAATATATCAATGGCTCTGATACAGCTGCTAAGTACAGTCGCTGAAAATTCGAAAGAAGAAACCTAGGTTGTACTGGCATGACTTTCTTACTTACTCTTATAAATTGGAAATTAATTGTTCTTTCCACTAGCCGTGTGTAGGACGCACTGTGAAAGGGTAGAGCCAGAATGAAAAAAATCAGTGCCATAATGTCATGTTAGCACGTTGGCCATAGTAGCTCAATGGTTTATAGCGGCTAGACGGAGACCAGAGGATACGTGGTTGAAATCCCGGCTGTGTCATTGAATTTTCCAGTCTGGCTCTACCCTTTCATAGTGCGTCCTACACACGGCTAATGTGAAAGAACAATTAATTTCCATTAATTGACTAATAGTGGTCCGAACTATAAAGCCCGGGCCTTCAAGCACTTAGAGCATAGTAAGTCGCCATTAAGGTAGTTGTCTCATGTGTTTATGAGAACTCCTAGTGGTTAACCGGGAAAAACACGAGTCAGTTGGAGATGTTAATGTCATGTTGGCACGTAGCTCAATGGTTTAGAGCGGTTGGAAGGAGATCAGAAGATCCGTGGTTCAAATCCCGACTATGGAATTGAATTTTTTAGTCTGGATCTACCATTTGTTATAAATTGTTCTAACATAAGCTAATTATTCTGCCAACCTACATATTTACTCATTTCATTTAAAATATCAGAATATATTAGGTGCAAGTAATTCAGACTTAAGAAAAAATTCGCTTTGAAATGTCTTTTGATTCTTATATATTTTTGAAAATCATGAGAAAGTGAATGACCAGTCACTTTAAAGAACAGCTACATTTGAAAGCAAACCAATAATGCAGCATCCCTGGGAAACAGTTAATGCCATATAAAGTTTTGTTTTGTTTTATATAATAAACATGCTTTAAGTAGATGGACACTTCGTGTGTGATAAAATTTTATCTCTTACAGCTCACGAATCATACAAAATTCATCTAATTGAGGACTTCAGAGGTTATTTGCGGAAAATTAAATACATTTTATTTCTCATGAAAGAATTTTAACATATGATTGCTTCATAAAAATCGTTACATCCTACTAGAACATAAAACAATTGGAAATATGCTCCATATAAGACATGCCTTGGGTTTGAGAGAGCTTTTTGGATCCAAAGTTGTCATCTGCTTCTTGAAAAAGCATCTGAACACAAGCACCTGTTGTATGTGCTTGGGATGTTTATTCCTCCATTCAAGAGAAAAGTGGAAATGGATAAAAAGTAATAATAAAAGTATATCTTGATTTGTCCGTGATTAGCTCTTGTAGTTATTTTCATTCTGAGTCACTTTTGCACAATTGTTTAACAGTAAGAGATAACAAAATTTTATTATTCCAAAAATATAGATTACGTTAAAACATACATGGATTTTTGTAAGGAATTTCACAACCAAGGAACTTAAAAAGAGGAATTAAAATTTTCTTCCCATTTACGATTTTAGCTCTAAGATGATCTTGTCCACAGAATGCCATGACTTTAGTTTTTTTCCAGAGATTTATATTATAAGATTTTGCCACTTCATGCAACATCCAGACAGCCATTTGTAAATTGTCCTCCGTTTTTATAAGGCAACCTGATCGTTTGCAAATAGGGGTGTGTTTAAAACGACCCTATTAAGTCTAAAAGTATAAATCAACTGTTCTTGCCAAATTTTGGCAGTCATTTATATAAATATTAAACAACGTAGGTGATAAAGGACACCCTTGTCTTACTTTGTGAAATATAGCTTACTTTTGTGCCAGTTATGGCATTTCACCTTATTTTTATATTATTGTTTATATAAGCTTTGTGCTGCTCTTATTAAATGCAAAGACACACCGTATGCCTTTATTATATCCTATAATTTTGATCAAATGGCTGTGTCAAACGCCTTCTCATAGTCTATTGTGGCGTTTCTGACTTGTACTCTATGGACCCCGAGAAACAATTATGTAATTCTGACAAATGGTAGATACAATATCAAGAAAGCTGTTTAAAAATGTAAGGCAAGAGACGATACTTGAATTTTATATAGTGATGGTCGGTGCCTAGGTTACTTTAGGGTGCAGAAACCTGGATATTAATAACTAGTTTGGCAAAAAGGATTGAATTAGCAGAAATGAAGCTGTTTACGATCATTGGCAGGGTTCCGACTACAGGATAACAAAAAAACCAGGAAACCCAAGAAATGTTACGTGTTGAAAGAAGAGATCTGTATAGGAATAAATGACAGTAACACGTGACAGGGATGAAGAAAGGTGTGTCCCTAAGGAACTTTATGAATACAAACCCCAAAGGACAAGAAATACCAGACGACCTAGAAAGAGATGGAAGGATCAGTTGTGAATTGCTTGGTTTCGGAACAGATAAATAGTGCCTTAGTCGAATTGTATATGATAATATTTTTTGTTTATCTAAGCGTTTCCGAAATATTAGTTACTGCAAATAAATCGTTTCTTCCACAGAAGCTGTGTGTAGGCTAAGTTTTGTGTGAGTAGAGCCAGACTGAAAAATTCAATGCCATAGCCGGGATTTGAATCACAGATCTCCCGGTCTCCGAGCGGATGTTCTAACCGTTGTGCTACTATGGCCAACATGCCAACATGACATTAAATTCTCCAACTGACTTACATGTTTCTCGGTAAAACATTAAGAGTTATGCGCCGCCTTAGTAGCGTAGATGTCAGCGTATCTGCCTGACGTTCATCTGGGGGTTTCCCTTATCCTGAAAGACGAATGTCCGGTAACTCTAAGATCTATGGAACCTGCGCACATATGAGCATCATTTCATCCATTCCATTCATCATCCGACATGACTTAATGTTGGAGGGAGTAAATTGAAAAGGGGGGGGGGTATGAAATACAATGAGATAATCACCTTTATGTGGGGAAATACTAAAATAGTGGTTTAACTATGAAGTCAGGGACTTAAGTACTTACAACATAGTAAGTCGCTACAAAAAGGTGCGTGTCTCACTGTATATAGGAACCCTTAGTATTTCACCGCGAAACACACGAGTCGGTTGGAGAATTTAATGTCATGGCCACATCTTGGCCACAGTAGCTCAGTGATTAAGAGCAACCGGACGGAGATCGGGAGATCCGTGGTTCAAATCCCGGCTATGACATTGAATTTTTCAGTCTGGCTCTACTCGTCCAAATATTAGTTACTGCTGATTTGCATTTTAAAATTCACGTAGGAGTAAAAGAGGAAGCTCTCTCGGTCTTGCAAAAAGAACCGGATTTCAAAGTACTCCCACAGCATCCGCACTTAGAGGAGCCAACTAACACTTATGCAAGTCTACATTTTCTAACATTTATCTCAGTAAACATGCAGTAAATAGTTGAGTCCAGAGGTTCTACTCCCATCAGTCCTGGACCCGTGGGACCAAGAACCGGGCCTTTTCCAACCAGGGAGTATCCGAGCTGTCCCAAAGGATGTCAGGCGTCCTCCGTGGGGCTTTCCATAGGACAAGACCTGGGTTACTAACAAGACCCCCATCTGGTCAAAGGACACAAGACGGGATGGAAGTGGATACGCCATTTACGCGCGCCAACACCAAAAGGTGAAGGCTACCTATATGACCTCGGTGGGGCCGCCTGGAGATCTAGCACACCTTCTACTAACTCTGAAGGTTAGTACCCGGGAATATTAATGGCTTCCCTCAACCCCGTCCGGAGAGGTACGGGGGTATCGGGAACCACTGCCCCCTCGAGACCAACCCAATCCGAACAACTCCCAAAGGAAGCGGCTCGAATGTTCGGCCCGAGGTTCCTCTAATAATTTCAGAGATACCACGAGTGCTAAGGGTCCGTAGCGCATGCACCACGGCAGCTGAAGGGGACGGATTCCCTCCCCTAAGGGAACATCCAGTAAACAGAAGAAAGACGTTTATGCGAATAGTTTGTAAAAGACTAGAGAAAGTCATGTGAGTACGAAATATCAGATCTTAGTGTTGTACTACGCCAGCAGTAGAATCTTGATATCAACCTTCTGGTTGCTTACAATGGGTAGGTACGTCTTCTGAGAAAGCGAGAGAGAAATCTACTATTAAATTCCCATGGACTATCAACAAATTGCATAAGAATTGATGACCGACTGTACCTGTTGATCTATGATGTCCTCACAGCTATTCTTCAAGCTCTTTAACCGATAATTACGGGTTACGACTGCGGCGGGTGGATCCGGATATCTCGCATTGTTTTATAATCGGTCCTGTCTTGTTACAACAGAGTACACACAACCATCCGCCTCCAAAATATCCTGCTACCACAAACAATTGTGTTGAGGATGCGTGGCCCACTTCCTAGTTTGATTCTTGCCTAATGGTCCAAAGAAAACATTGAATTACGGGTCTGCCGTAACACATTCGTATTGTCATGTAGTTAGGTTTCCCTCTGTTCACTCCTGTATGCATCAGTGAACGTAGGTATAACTCCAAAATTACTTAGTTTAGGGAGGACAGAGTCACTGTACTTTCAGTCCAAAACCTTTATTTCACATGATTTATATATTTACTTTGAGAAAGCTCATTTTAAATAAAAAATTGATGTATGCACTCCCTTGAATTTCTCTGTTCTTGTACTAATTATTAGTATAAAACTTATTCCTGTATCTGCTTCATTTTAAGATCATAAACATTTGTAGAAATCATCTTATTGCTAATTTTCTTGTAGGGGTGTATCAAGGGAATGTGTGAATGCAGTCGACTATAAACAATAATTGTCTTTTAAGATATGGTCGCTCTGTGATATATTTGACATTCCATGTTCTTTGCATGTGTGGGACATAAAATAAAGAATAACATCATCTCATTTGAGAAAAGTAATGGAAAGCTCAAACATGTAACAAAGAATATACCGAAAATTAATCACATATACAGTTTGATATAAAACGAGGGCCATATTTGTATAATAAGATTGTGTTCATGTCTGAAAGTATATCAGTCATACAAATTTCATCGAGAATGAAGAGGGCTAAAGAAATGCCTAGAAAATCATTGATATACACTTTATTTACCGAATGATATATTAAAAATCTGTCATTTGAATCAGAATCTTAGCTAGTTTTGAGAAAATCAAAACCTTTGAACAATTTTCCAGGTAAAGGATGCTCTGGAGTGCAGCAATTTTCTTGAGAAACTTTATGTAAAACCTTTGGAAGACACTGATCTTGAATTCGAGTTTGATATTTTAAATAACTGTTTACTTTTGTGGTATGCTTCACACGAAGCCACAAGCACACGGATATGAGTGTACCGTTTTCTAAAATTTAATGCTGCAATCACCCGCCTCGGTAACATAGATGGTAGCATGTCTGCCTCACTTTCAAGAGGTCCCTAGTTTGAATCTCGGTTAGGGTGAGTGACCTGGATAGCTTTTTTTCGGTTTTTTTTCCTTATCCTGAAAGGCGAACGTCGGGTAACTCTAAGCTCTATGGACCTTGGTCTCATGTAAGCATCATTTCACCCATTCCATTCACCGTCCGATATGACTTGATGTTGGAGGAGATAAATAAAAAAATTAAAAATGCTGCACTCACATGACCTTTTTTTCTATTAATTTTTATTTCAATTGCTCAGTACAGTTAGTGCTATACAAATTGTGGAGCTATATACATAATATACATAATAAAACTAAAGTATACAGGGAAAGAGGATACTCAGGTTGGAGTCCTCAAGCAAACTGGTCTGATTAGTGTGAGTATACATTAGATAACTTTTTCATTACAGAGTAAAAAACATTATACAAATAAAATGTCCTGTGGCAAGCGTACCTTCAATCTTGGTACAGCATAAAGGCGACATCCGAGTTGAAAGAATAGAGTATCTGATACATACGGAAGGTGAGCAAAGAATCTGCTTGTCGTTGTAGAGATGTACTCCTTAATGCTATGTCCAATTCTCTATGCAGCTGTGGATTTTGAACGTACCACGGGGCGTTGACAGACAATCGTAATATCCTGTTTCGAAACACCTGAAGTTGGTGAATACGAGTAGGTGAAGCACATCCCCATACAGGACTGGCGGTCGTAGAAACATGACCTTTAGTAGCTACATTTATTCAAACTATGCTTACAAGCGCATTTTCTATTTAGTTTAAGTTAGCTAATAATCGAGTTAAACATTTTTATAAATTGTCTAATTACACATTTACTTGTAGGTTTGTTTAAATATAACTCCTCCTTTCTCTGCGACTTAACAATGTCAATGTATTATTCCGTTAATTTTGTTTTGTCGCGATTAGATTGAATTGTTCAATCCAGAAATAAATGAGAAGTCACTAAAATTTAAAAGGATTTCCCCCTTGATAAACTTAATTCATTTTTTCAAGAGAAAGAGAGCTAAATAAAGTTTTCAAACATTGTATTAGTTTAAACACATTAACTATTATTAACTTGGATAATTTTGAGCACATATTAGTGATCATAAATGCTTCATTCCTATGTTTCCTTTGCATTAGTAAGTATAAGACTTTTTTCCCACGGTGTAATAGCCCGTAAGAATCCCAAAGCCTACTAACCCGACTGCCGGCCTCACGCCCACAAACACAAGGCACAGGTAGGCGGGTAGGGAATGTGGTCAGCATTAAGGCACTCCCAGCCGTAAAATTTTTCTCGACCGGGATCCACTAGCTATCGTAGTTCTTCAAATTCCTCAAGATGTTGAGTGGGCACTGGTTCTATACACGGAACAACCCAAGTGTAGGTTCGCCTGCTTCGTTAGCGTAGATGGTAGCATGTCTGCCTCACCTTCAAGAGGTCCCGAGTTCGAATCTCAGTCAGGGTGAGTTACCTGGATAAGGTTTTTCCGGAGTTTTCCCTTATCCTTCAACACGAATGTCGGGTAACTCTAAGCTCCATGGACCGTGGAGCATCATTTCACCCAATTCATTTATCGTCCGTTATAACGTTGGGGTGGACGTAAATTACAAAAAAGGTGTGTTCGAACCCGGGCGCATTCCGTGGCAGGGAACCAAAGCGCAGCTCCCTAGCCCACTATACCACAGCACAGGACATAAATATCACAGTAATTACTATTCTAATCTCTAGAATTCTATTTCTTTTAGAGAAGAGAGTATTAGTGCTCTCACAGGATTCTGGGTATTTCTTTCTTCATTCCGAATGTCCGAATTATGACGTCTAACTTCCAATAGTATTTCTCACTCAGCATAGTATGGAAGAGACTGTCCTCCTTTATATCAAGTTAATGTAAAATTCATATTGAAGAGTGTCCGGTTATTACAAAATACCTTTCCCATCCTCATTAGAAAACCTTACGAGGAAGAATTTCTCTGTCGCATGCCCGCAGGACTAATGACATCCTTAAAGATATATTATCTGATCGAATGTGTTCATAACCTTTTATAGAGCTTTCTAATTCTGGCAAGTCTTACATAGATCGCGGAATCGTCCAAACCTGCACAACTAGTATTTCCGATGTTCATTATTCACTTTAAATTTTGCAGGTATCGCTATAGTATAGGAGGGGATAATCTTGATTCTGCTTGCCTATTTAGTCCTAGAGTAATGTATATGGAAGTATGCTGCCATGTTAGCTTTGTAGTTACTCGTAGAACTACCAGATGAGAGCGGTAGATCAGTTATTCAAATTCCACCTATAGTAATAAATTTTTCAGCCTGATTTTACCTTTGGAAACTCTTATATGTAGATATCTTCAGATTTACTCTGCCTGGAACTCTGCTGATCCCTAGCTTGAAACACATAGGAGGTTTCAGACAAATGCCTTCTCAGGATTAGATCACTTGGATATACCTTTAATATGCTTTAACTGTGTCTTCTTCTTCTTCTTCACTTCATGGCATAGGCAATCAAGTGCCTGTTCCGCCTTCGAAATCCTCCAGCCATCGTTTCCTGGGTCTGCCCACCGATCTCCTACTTTCAGGATGATACTGTAATATTTGGTTTGTAAGTCTATTATCTGGTATTCTTTCAACACGTTCCTTCCATTTTTGTTTGAGATCTTTTAACCTATCATTCATACTAAAAATGTCCAGCTCTTCTCTTATATTTTCATTTCTTAAGTTCCTCTTCGTGCATTCTTTCACACTTCTCAAGAATTTCATTTCTGAAGCCTGTATTTTACTCTGTTGCTGTTTAGTTAACGTCCAAGTCTCACTTCCTTATGTCAGTATAGGTACAGCCATAACTTTGTAGAACTTTAATTTTGTTTCTTTACGTATTTTGTTTCTAAATGTTCTATTTATTGTTCCACACACTCTTTGAAATTTGCATATTTTATTGTAGACATCATATTCCTTGTCATAACTAACATCAGTTCCCAAGTAGTTAAAATGACTTACCTGTTCAACGCAACGATTATTTATAACTATTTTTGTTCTAATTGGCTCTTTCCCAATGAATGCCATTACCTTTGATTTTATAAAAGAAATTTTCATATTATATTGCTTACAAAGTTCACTAAGTTTAAAAATAGATTTTTGCAGGGCTGACTCGCTATTTTGTATAATTACTAAGTCGTCAGCAAACAATAAAATATTTAAAAAGTTTCTATTTGAAATTTTAAAACCTACATTCACTAGCTGCTTCCATTTGCACACTAGGTCGTCAATATAAATACTAAAAAGTGTAGGTGATAAAGTACACCCTTGTCTGACACCCGGATTTGTAGGAATTTTTTTAGAAATTTTACCATTGTTCCTCACATTTATTTTTGTTTGGATGTAGAAGCATTGTAACATTTTAACTAATTGTTGTGGGTATCCTCGTTCTTCCAATATTTGCTACATTTTGCATCGGTTTACCCTATCGAAGTCTTTTTCAAAGTCAACAAACGGCATTTGCGTTTCTTTATTAAACTCCCAATGTTTTTCAGTTGTTTAACAATAAAAATGTTATCTACACAGGATCTGCCTCTTCTAAATCCACTTTGTTTTTCCGAGAGAAGACATTCAGCTATATTTTGCAACCTTTTGTTTATTGTTTTAGCAAATATTTTATAGGCCGTATCCAGTAAACATATTAACTGTCTCCTCAACATCGTAAAATGTTATTTTCTTAAAATGAGATAGGTTTATGGTGAGGTACTTTTAGTTCAAGAGTCCTGGAAGACTCTATTTGTTACACTGCATACATTTTATTAATACTTATATTGCAATAAGATTCTTTCAATTATCATGTTCAGCTTTTGATAAAGCAAGAGAGAAGGAAAAAATATATATAATTTGAGAGTTACATATTTATATGTTGACAATCTCCAGCTTTTCAGTTCTTACTCTGAAGAGTAAACATTTCACTGGAATAACATTTATCATACTTCTATAAAATGATTTAGAATTGGTATCACATTTAACATGCGTTGTTTATTCTTGTGTAGACGCAAATTGAATCGATGTTGTATATCTTGACATCCTAAAATAAGTCTTCAAGCTTTCCTGACGATGAAGATACTCTCAGGAAATAAGCTAGATGAAAAGAAGATTAGAAATCGACGTTGCGGGAGCGTGCATCGCTCCCATCATCAGGATATGAGTGAATAAAAAATGTATATACACTAAATTGAAATAACACAAAAATTCAGCAACAAAACATCATCAATGAACAAAAGACTGCAGTAGATTAAATAACAGGTCAGGAGATGGCGTGAGTGTAGAAAACTAATTTGGTCATAGACACGTGACTACTTAATTTGTTAATCAAACTGTATAGATCTGTGCTTCTTGAGCCGATTGATTTCCACTTTAAGGTCGGTTTCCAAGAGGAGCTGAACTGAAATCCAGCATCACGATTAAGCGTGCTCCTCTCCGAGGAAATGGTCAAAGCCGCTTTAACTCTCCACTCCCAGTAACTGTTGCACTTTGCCAAGATGGTCTCCTCCCGAAAGTTGGCTCTATGGTCGTTATCATTATAATGCTGTGGCAGTCCAGACTTCTCAGGTTGCATTAAACGAATGCTCCGTTCATGTTCGATTATTCTGGTAGTGATGGTCCGTCCGCTTTGTCCTATATACGGTGTCCCACATACACAGGGAATGCGGTACACTCCCGGAACTTGGAAGTTCAGTTTGTCTTTCACCGTCTCAACAGGTGTTTAATCTTCGAAGGTGTATTTTGTATGGTCCTGATGTTGTATTTGGTGAGGATTCTGCTGATTCTGCCGGATATATTGCCGGTAAACGGGATGCTGCCCGCCTCGGTAGCGTAGATGGTAGCATGTCTGCCTCAAGTTCAAGAGGTACCGAGTTCGAATCTACGTCAGGGTGAGTTACCTGGATAAAGTTTTTGCAGGGTTTTCCTTTATCCTTCAAGATGACTGTCGGGTAGCTCTAAGCTACTCATGACTACTACTCATTTGAGCATCATTTCACCCAATTCATTCACCGTCCGATATGACTTAACGTTGGAGGACGTAAATTAAAAAAGACGGGATGCAGGATGTAGCGCCAGTTTTATCTGACGCTTGCTAGATTATAGGTTTTACTCTCCTATATTTGGTGATCGAGGCTTCAACGTCATGTTCGCAGAAACCGTTTTGACGGAAAGTGAGTCTCCGGTGCTGTTATCTCTGTTTTAAGTGGCTGTGATCAGAGATTGACAAATCTCTGTGGGCCAGAGTATTGAGAACTCCCAGTCGTTGAGACTTATGATGAAAACTATGAGCGTTCAAATAGAGATCGGTGTGTGTAGGCTAGCGGTGTACAGCATGCCCTAGTGTACCGTTGCTGTCTCTTGAAACAAGAATATCTAAAAATGGAAGAACTCCATCTTTCTCCATAGCCATGGTAAACTGTATTTAGGTTGAAGGCTGTTGAGATGCGCAAGCAAGCTAGGCTAAATGTCTGATCCATGCACCGCCGAAACACCCACCGACACTTTTACACTGAAAGACACTATCAGGTGAAGATAGTGTAAAATGATAATGGAAATGAAAAGGAGAGATAGGAAATTCGTAAGATATAATTAATCTACCCAGAATTCACCTGGAGACCAGGTTAAAACCTCCGAAAAAGCCCACGAGTCAGGCAGGTCGGCCATGGGAATCGAACCCGATTCCCCGAATGAGGGCCACAGATGAATCTACCTGACCCATATAACTCGGTAATAATAGGTCGTAAATCTAACACCACAGATTTTTATTGTTTGATTTGTCTAAGCTCTCTGAACATGACACTTCAATGGACGCACGATATAGGAGCACTTCAATTAAACCAAAGCCACCTTGTTTTCGATTCCGGTAGCTCCTTAGACATCTTGATACTGAAATGCCCAAGATGTATCCTAAGGGGGAGAGGACATACCTTCCTTGGTTGTGCAGAGCATCCCACGTTGATCTGGACATGCCTAAATATGATAAATTTACCATGCCTATGTCTAGTATCCGCACGTGTTTTTAGAATTTTTATCGCGAAATGAAGACCATTTTATAATTTATACTGATGGCTCCAAGAACTCAAATGGTGTTGGTGGTGCTTACGTGTGTGGAACCGAACCGTATACATTCGGATTCCACACTAGCACTTCCATTTTTACTACAGAGTTTTATGCAATATACCGGGCCATATTACATGTACGTCGACGAAAGTTGGGGGACTGCTTAATCCTGAGTGATTCCCTCAGTGCAGCTGTACAACTACTACCCTATTGTGCAGCGTATCCAGGATGCCCTCCACGTTTTACACGCTTCTGGCGTTAGCGTGGTGTGTGCATGGATCCCTGGTCACGTAGGCTTGCGGGGAAATGAAATGGTGGATTCAGCAGCCAAGACGGCTACAATGAAGCCCAGGTTTCGAGTACCATCTGTGGCATCGGAAGATTTTAGGGCCGTATTGCAGAGAGCTGTGCAAACCTGGCAGGAAGAGTGGTCCCTCTCCGCAATAATAAACTTAGATCTGTCAAAGAACTTCCGATTCCCTGGGTTACCTCCTGTCGTTCATCTCGTCCCGAGGAGGTGAGTTTGGCTCGGTTACGTATTGGGCATTGCTTTTGTACACATAGTTTTCTATTTAGAAAAGAGCCTGCTCCACTGTGTCCGTTTTGCAACGAAGCGTTATCTGTACGACACGTGCTGCTAGAGTGTTTTTGCCCAGCACTAGGAGTCTCTGCAGCTGCCGACCAGCTTTGCAGAAATGCTAGTGGAGAAGGTTTTTAGGTTCTTTTCAAGGTTAGATTTTAGAATTTAGCGAAGATAAATTTTTGCAGTTTTGATTTATATTTCCATTTGTTTTGTTTTTGTATTTTGTTATGTGCATGTATTGTTTGTAAGTTTATTTACACGTTTATACAATTTTTGAGACATTTATATCTGGCTTTTGCCATGAATAATTATTTAAAGAGCGCTGATAACCTCTGCAGTTGAGCGCCCTTATACTTACACATCATCACACACATCTGTGAACATGGGCGGAAGTTTCGACTTGAGAAACAAATTACTAACGGTTTGTTCTTTGAAGTGCAGGCTATTTGAACGTTAGCTTTATTACTATCGCACTGAACAAACTGGGTTTGAAACTACCTGACTCTCTGGTAAAGATAATCCTCTTCAGGGCTTAAGAAACGCTGACCACTCGACCACAGTAGCAGTCATTAATTTTTGCCGCCAATATAATCTCATAAACGAAATTCTTGAATTATGGTCAGAGGCTAGCCTTTATGAGGTGGTATTCAAAATGAAGATCATGATTAGGCAGGAAGTGTTGGAGGTTATCAGGCCTGAGGGGTGTATGTTGTATTCAGTCAAGTCTGCTGTCCGGCAAGATGAAAGTAACAATTTGAAGGTCGTGTTGATAATCACTGAGCGTTGAGAAAGTGTTCGTCTACGGAATTGTTAATGATATCCTTTGTCTACTTAGAACTGCCTGTAGAGATGGTTACGAACATCTCCTTTTGTAGCAATCGATACATAAAGCTAGGCAGTTGTACGCAATTCTGCATGTGGTTACAGGATAAAAATGCACGTTTGCTTTTTGGAATATTAGTAAATCTTTTAACCCTCTAATGCATGAATTGGTTTGTTGCTACTTCTCTAATTCTTCAACCCAATTAGGTATCCCTGTCACAGGCGGCATAGACACTTCAAATGAAACGATTCGATAGGGCAACATAAAATTGCACGACCGGCTGTGTAATACCGTACGTCATGAGTTCACGTTCCAGTGCTTGCAGTCATGTGTCTGTAAAGAATGGAAAGGACCCACATGAAATAATGGTTGTCATAACAGGCGTAGATATTAATGAGCTATATTTGATTACAGTTAGGTAGACTTTGATATATACTAAAATGCATAACAACAATTATAAAATAAATTTATACCTTGTGATGCAAAGTAGCTAAAATGCTTTCCTTAAATGACAATAAACTATGGAATTAACAAAAACACTGTTTAGCCATCTAAAATATTGACTAAACATTTTTGTTGACAAATGGAAATACAAACCCTTAGAAAATTATAAAAAAATTGTTGAAAGAACCTCGGATAGGGTTTCGTCCAATTTTGCTTTTTCTAGTACATAGCGAATGTATTACATTCCACCCAAAAATTCTGTATAGGTTTCCCGGAAATAAAAGCTTTTATAATAATTAACCCTTCTACCCCAAAATAAAAAAGTTAAGGGAAAGATAATGTGTATGGAAAGTCCATAAAATAGTTAAGTGTCTTTTTTTAATGTCAGCATCATCTGAGGATGCCCTCCAAGATCTTCAAGAAGACACCCTCAACTCAAAACAGATTTTACATGAAGAACTTAAGTATTTTGATTTTTTTTAAATAGACTAAGGATTTTTATAAACATGTTAAGAGATAGATAGAGTCAACATGAAAAATTCAATGCCATGGCCGGGATTTGAACCACGGATTTCCTGGTTCCCGTCCAATCGCTCTAACCCATTGAGCTACCATGGCTACGATAGTAAGTCGTCACAAACGGTGTATCGCGAATGACAGAACCCATAGTGGTTTACCAGGGAAATATATGAGTCAAATGGAGAATTTAATGTCAGGACGGCACGTTGGCCGTGGTAGCTCAATGGGTTAGAGTGGCTGGACGGAAATCAAGAGATCCGTAGTTCAAATCCCAGCCATGGCATTGAATTTTTCATGTTGACTCTTTCCATCACAAACCTTGGCCTATAAACCGCTGCTGTGAAGAAATGATTGATTTCCATCTATTTACTTAAATAATAAGAGTTAAATGATGAAGCCTAGGACTCAAGTATTTGTGATAGTAAGTCGCCACAAATGGTGTATTTCTAATGCAAGAGCCTCTAGGGGTATACCGGTAAAATATATGCAGAATTTAATATCAGGACGGAACGGTGGCCGTGGTAGCTCAATGGGTTAGAGTGACTGGACGGAAACTAGAAGATCCGTGGTTCAAATCCCGGCCATAACATTGAATTTTTCATGTTGACTCTATCAAAAACCTTAGTCTATATACGGCTAGTGTGAAGAAATGATTAATTTCCATCACTTAACGTAAATGTTAAGAGATTATCGTCGTTTGAGTTAAGCAGTTCTGAAAGAAGTACAAAAGACTGCAATTCACAATTCTACATTGGAGTCTCTTGATCGAAATCAAGGCTGATAGCTATTAATAGTTCCAGCACCTTTCCTTATTTAAATTGATGCTGACAAATGCTAGGGATCTCGTAAACCGTCACTGTTAATTTCAGTTGTTTTGATTGTCTTTTATTCTTGTGTAATATTTAGATTTCAATTCATATAGGTCTGCTTTGTCATCAAATATATTATTCTAGAGGTAAATATAAGTTATCAAGGATGACGATGCTTCAGTTGAAGCAATGCAAAGTAAAAAGGTAAATGCTCTTGAACACGTAAGACTTCCTTTTCTCTTCCTTTACAGATAACCGTACCCACATACTGCTTTTAGTAACTGGACATTGTCCTTGTGTTACACTACATGTAATTTAGAATCATTACTACAACGGCAGTGCTCATAAAATACCACAGATTCCGCCTATAACGGTAAGTTCAAGTTATCACATGTTTAAAAATGATTGTCTGGCATCGCTTGACATTTCTTGGTCCTAAGATGACGCTGATATGCTGGGTGGGTTCGTCTTGAGTTAGGTATTTGTTAAATAAATGCTCAACATTCTGGTTAATGCCAAGGTCTTCCACTGTCAGATTTCTAATATTAACTCTGATAGTTTATTTAATGTTTACTTTGTATCTTGATGGGAATTAATTGCACCATTGAGGACGTGTTAGTTATGGTAAATTTTGAATACATAAAATCAATCAATTTCAGTTTTAATAGAAATAATTTATTTCTTCCTCACCAGCCGTGTGTAGGCTAAGGTTTGGATGAGTAGAGTCAGACTGAAAAAGTCAGTGCCATAACCGTGATTTGAACCACGGGTCTCCCGCCCTCCATGCGGTTGCTCTAAACCACTGAGCTACTATGGACAACGTGCCCACATGACACTAAATTCTCACTAACATACAGGTCAGTTGGAGAATTTAGTGTCATGTCGGCACGTTGGCCATAGTAGCTCAGTGGTTTAGAGCAACCGCACGAAGAGCAGGAGATCCGTGGTTCAAATCCCGGCTATGGCACAGAATGTTTTCAGTCTGACTCTACTCTTCCACGGCTGGCGTGGAAGAAATGGTTATTTCCATCAATTTACCTAAAATAAAAACAGTGTGGTTTAGCTATGAAGCCTGGGACTTAAGTGCTTACAGCATAGTAAGTCGTCACAAAAGGTGCGTGTCTAATGGCATATGAAAATTCCTAGTGGTCTACCAGGAAACATATGAGTCAGTTGGAGAATTTAATATCATATCGGCAAGTTTGGCCATAGTAGCTCAATGGTTTAGAGCAACCGCATGGAGAGTGGGAGACCCGTGGTTCATATCCGGGCTACCGCATTGAATTTTTCAGTCTGACTCTATCCATCCAACCCTTAGTCTACAAACGGCTGGCGTGGAAGAAAGTATCTGCACCAATTTACCTAAAATAAAAACATAGCCTGGGACTTCAGTACTTACAGCACAGTAAGTCGCCACAAAAGGTGCGTGTCTCATAGCATATGACAACCCTTAGTGGTCTAACGGGAAACATACGTGTCAGTTGGAGAATTTAGTGTGACGTTGGGCATGTTGGTCATAGTAGCTCAGTGGTTTAGAGCAACCGCACGGAGAGCAGAAGATCAGTGGTTTATATCCCGGGTTTGGCACTGAATTGTTCAGTCTGTCTGTCCAAAACTCAGTTTTAATAGTTTACACGAAGCTATAAACTCGCCAAATTGTGTACTTTGTCATTGAC
This sequence comes from Mantis religiosa, assembly GCA_030765055.1. Classification (NCBI taxonomy): domain Eukaryota; kingdom Metazoa; phylum Arthropoda; class Insecta; order Mantodea; family Mantidae; genus Mantis; species Mantis religiosa. Next base: position 55,865,276 of record CM060958.1, on the reverse strand, counting down.
TCAAAGGATTTACAAGAGATAATAAAATACTTGAGAATTTTTAGTTTTCTCTTGGAATCGAGATATGATGACAGTCTAAGTTCATTGATATACTTAAAAAGTGCTCAAGCAACTGTAGTCAAAATGTAAATTAGAAAGACTACAAAATAAATGTAAACCAAATAGGTTTAGAAGAACATTTGGCAGGATTTGTTATTAATACATTAAAATTGTACAGCAAAAGTATGAAAAAAAAAGAAGACGTGGAAAACAGCCTTTGTTCATAACTACTTTACAGATTAGCAACTTTAATTGGATTTTACTACATCATAATAGCAATAACCACACTCAAAACTTTAAATCATCAATGTCAATGCCTGCCTCGGTAGCGTAGATGGTAGCGTGTCTGCCTTACGCTCAAGAGATCCCGATTTCGAATCTCGGTCATGTGAGGTTTTTTTTTTTTTTTTTTTTTAATTTACCTCCTCCAACACTAAGTCATATCGGACGGTGAATGGAATGGGTGAAATGATGCTCAAATGAGCCCAGAGTTCATAGAGCTTAGAGCTACATGACACTCATCTTTTAGGATAAGGGAAAACTCCGGAAAAATCCTTATCCATGTAACTAAACATGACCGAGATTCGAACTCGGAACCTCTTGCACGTGAGGCAGACATGCTGACATCTACGCTATCGAGGCCGGCTCATGTGAGTTGCCTGGATAATTCTTTTCGGGGTTTTCTCTTATCCTGAAAGACGAATATCCGATAATTCTAAGCTCGATGGACACTGGGCTCATTTGGGATGACTGCACCCATTTCAATCATCGTCCGATATGACTTAACGTTGCAGGAAGCAATGTCAGTTATAAAGCAGGAATTAATTGGAAAATATTAATTCAAATGACATAGTAAATCAACATAATACTTTATAATAAATTGAAAAATAATTGTTAAGATAATCTGTTGCTAAAAATGATAAGTCGAATGTTTATTCCAGGTACTAAAAGAAAGAAGAAAAATAAACTTCGACAAATTAGTAGTGAATTACTAACATTGTGGAAATTAATCGTTCTTCCATATTAGCTGTGTGTAGGCGAAGATTTGGATAGAGCTAAAATTGAAAAATTGAATGTCATAACGGGCATTCGAACCACGGATCTGTTGTTCTCCGTGCGGTTGCTCTTAACCATTGACTTGACACTAAATTCTCCGCCACTAGAGGCTCTCATATACTTTGTTACACACCCTTTGTGACGAGTTACTATGTCCAGGCTTCATATACAACATCCCTAAACTTTCAATAGGAAGATATAAAAAATGTTTTCTTTGTGTATTATAGCCAAGTAATAGTAATAGAGAAAGTAAACACCATATTCAGCTGAAATTATGTAATACAACGGGCGAACCACCTACCTCTGGTTTTTCTTTTCTTTTAGTAATGTATGAAACCTGACAGATATGCCTCGTTTGAACATGGTTTACAGCTGATTTATTAATTTAATTGGGCTATAATAATGTGATTTGATAAGTGTAAGGCACTCTTGAAGTTCATCTCAAAATCACGGCGCCCTCTATTGCAGATAAAGCACTTTTCCAGTCAATTTTATAAACCTTTTATAACACACTCAGAACTCATTATGAATTAAATATATTGCTCCGTTTACAAGAAAAATTCAATGTATGCATTTGCATGACTTTCTTTGCTCGTTCTTGTAAAAATATTCTTTAAATAGACGTATTCTGCTATCTAATTTATGTTAGTCGAAGTATGCATTTGCTGGAATTATAGGGCGATCCATATAACCTGAACCATTTCAATATTAGGACACATGTGCAACTTTGAGAGAATGTAATACACAATTGGGAGATTACGTTACACTATTTACATCTCAGAGAAAATGTTCGAAGTGTCCTCCTCCATGTATACATGTTTGCACTTGTCCCGTATTCTCTGAAGTTTTGCGGAGATGATATCGAATTGAGAGAAGGTTATTTCCAGCAAGATGGAGCAACGTGTCATACATCTAATGACACCATGGAACTTTTAAGCACTTTCTTTGATAATCGAATAATTTCAAAAAGGTCTGTGGCCCCCCCAGATCTCCTGACCTAACCCCACCGGATTTGTTCCTGGGGGGAGGGTGTAAAGTAGTGTGTAAAAAAAAAAAATAGGCAATGGAAAATTTATGTTCTCAAATAATCCGGTCGAAACGAAATAAGTAGCATTGCCGAGGATACTGTCCGTAAAACATCAGAGAATATAGTGAGACCAGTGCAAACATGTATAGATACTGGTGGAGGACACTTTCAACATTTTCTCTGGGATGTAAATAGTGCAATGTAATCTCCCAATTGTGTATTATATTCTACCAAAGTTGCACGTGTGTCCTATTATTGCTTCAAAAGTTATGGCGTATTGAAATGGTTCAGATTTATATGGATCGCACTGTATCAATATATATTTTCTTAAAAATAACATTGTAATAACAGAATAATGTCGCTTAAGTAATAATAAAGCTACTTAAAATGGTCGTTTCTTTTGGCATTCTCTTTGAATGCCGTAGAAATAAACATAGAAGAACGATTTTCTTTTTGAGAAAAGTACAAATATTAGAAAAGCAAAGAAACTTCAAGAGATATCTTCGAATATCTCAGATTATGATATGTCTATTGAATGAATGAACAATCAAATGTCTTTGGGAATACTACTGCCACCAAATAGAGGATTGATATAATATCGTAAAGTAAATTAAAATCAAAGCACAATAATCTAATTTATCATGAATCTAATTTAATTGGAAGCTGACAGCATTTGAATATTCGTTAATTTTAAAAACTAAATTAAGTTATTTAAGCTTGTGCACTAACATCAAACTAAAAATTTGGAATTAGTGTGATAACCGTAGCGTCCAAAGAGCATTTCATGATACCTTATCAAAGGGTGATTGATTAGCAATGAAAAAATATTGTGTTAGATTATCATCACCTTCTAAACCCCTCTTCAAAAATAATTATAGCAAAGGTTTCCTCTTCTATTTAGTTTTTATTGAAATAAATATTGATATAAAGGTTCTATAGGTAAAAGGGAATTGTAGAAATACAGTAGCTCTAGTAAATAGTAAAATATTTTAAGAGTTGTCCACTATGTGATGCACTAAAACTCTATTCTCATTGCATGACCAGAAGAAACAATTATGACTACCTATTTGAGAAATATCTTAAAATTAAAACATTAAAAAGGAACATATGTGAAATGGTTAACTAAAAATGGAATTCATACAATATATATGCTTTAACTACTCCTATATCTACAGTTTTGGTGCAGTAACTTGTTCGCCAACTGTTTACAATTAAACAAAAGTCGTTTAAAATAATGAACACTTTATAGACTTTCCCATAAAGTTCAAGATAGATATTTCATTTGTCATGAATTCATTCATATGGTACTAGAATTAAATTCTTAAGGGAGGACGTCTGCAAATATTCAGGGCCATAACATTCAAAGTTTCCAAGTTAGGGAAATGAGACTTAGTATACTCATTTAAGATAATACAGTAAATATGCATAAAAGTTTTCATAATTTTCCATTTTTTATAATTAATGCTACATATTTTTCCTATATGCAGAAATATTTACAAACTTAAGCCAATTTTTCAAAAATTCACATATATTAGCTTTCTGAAATTTGGTAAGTTATTTTAAAACACATTAAAAATTAATTTGATGGATATAGATTTTTTATTGAAGCTGTATAGAATTTAAAAAAATGTTAATCATATGCATCCTTTAAAAATTAAAATAATTTCATATATTTTGTGGCATCACATTCCATCTGGAGTTTAATCTTAAGTTCTAAAACCAACAAAATATTCATTGTGGCATAAGAAAGCTGTGTGCTAAATTGCATCACTGTAGATGAAGTAGTTCGGGAGAAAAATGGGTTGAAGTTGTAGAAAATGCAAGATACGGGGAAAGGCAATTAAAAATACAATAAGTATTATTCAGTTTGCCTTTTAATTTTAAGTCAAAACTTCCCATATCCATAGTCTGTATCCTCATTCTGGTCTTCTTCAGCCTTTCTTTTTAAATTCCTCTTCTGTCTTGCTTCTTTCTGCACTAACTTCATAGCTCTTTCTGTACCAGCGATGCCAATGTTGTTGATACTCTGCAAAACTGTTTCCCTAAACACATCAGGTTGATACCCTAACTGATGCATAAATTTCTTTCTGCCAACATTCCCATCATTAAACACTATTACAGCATCAAATGTAGCAATTTTCACCACTATGGAAGACACAAATGATGTTTTTGGACACCTTTTCCATATCAAACTGTTGAGGCCTTCATTTGGGTTTCGTGTCTCCCCATAGTGACATTTGTTTAGCAAGTCTGGGTGTGCTAAGAATTGGTAGGTGGGCTTTATAGATTCCAAGACAGCTGATGAAAGACTATGTGTTGCTACTATGCAACGCTAGGGCATTTAATTTTTTAAAGGAACATACAGACCACGTACAGTCATAATATTTTGGTGTTTGATAGCTAACACTATATACTATAATACAAAACAATAAAAAATTAGATTTTTTGTACATTTTTTCTCGTACGTCTACCCTTAAAACCCATAAAGAATAAAAGTTATCCCAAATTTTCTATGCAAAGTGAATATTACGGTTACCCAACTGTGAAAATTGGTCAACAAGTACAAAAAATGACAAATATTGTATTTTTGCATAATTAAATAGAGTAATCCGTGCACTTCAATTTCCTATTATTTTAATTCCATGTGTCACTTTAACAATTTTAGCGTATGACTATTTAAATGGGTCACTGTAACTGGCCACAGTGCTTTATGTCAGCCATTTTGATGATTTTCTCGTGTTTTTAATTTTCTGATCTTTACATCCACACGACGCAGGTTTCAAACTATAAGCTTGAAAATGTTTGTGCTTGGATAAAAACAGTACCAAAGAGAATTGATCAGATGAATTTTTTATAATGTCACCAGTGTTTGTGCAATTAAATAACAAAGCACACACACTACAACCTAATATTAAAAATTAATAAAAGGAGAACTCAATATTTTTTATCCTAAATCAAAGCTCAGATTAAAATTTCATCTCATAAATTTACTAATAATTTATTTATGAGTATAACCGCGAAGTACTATTTTTCTGAAACTAAATTCGCTCTATGTGGAACAGTTTAATTAAATTTCAATGAAACACCATTAATGTATTGATGTCACAAGAACTATTTTGGACAAAGGTCTGAAAATTGGTCTGTGAACTATTGTTAACACCAAACTACTTGTGTTAAAGTTTCAAGTCAATTCAAACAAAATTGTAGAGTTTAGGATTTTCACCGATTGGGTATCTCTACTTTGTGGGATTTACTTGAAAATCTCCATTTTTGAGGCTACTGTGTTTCATTTTTTAATCTGTTGCCGTTTTGAGTTAAGTTGTACATACACAACACACTTGTACAAACCTTCTCGTTCTGAGAAAACAATTTTGCATTCAGGGAACCCATATCACCTCCCCGGTGAAATTTCAATACCTACCGAATTTTTAATCGGATTGGAATATTTCCCTACCTAAGTACTACGGTTAGTACAGCCTGTGAGAGTTAATATATTAAAAGCAGTTTAAAAATTTTGATTCAAGAGATGTTTTATTGTCTAAGTGTATGGTAAAGCACTCAAAGCTATCAACACATATTTGGATTTTCACAGATAAAGGTGTCTTAAGCTGACATTTACAACCCATTTCTTTAACTTTATGTTCTTAAAATGTTTCGGAAACAAGCTCCAGGATCACACGATTTAGTGCAGTGTAAACATGAATAATAAAAATGGTTGGGCTTACCTGGACAGCCTTGTGGTGCATGGTGATCAGTGGTTGTTGAAGAAGGTACAGCAAGTGGCGTTTATGTGCTAGACCTCTATTTATATGGGCTACTCGTTAGCATACACATACATACACTTCCGACGGAAAGGTCACTGGACCACAAACCTCCACTTTCTTTCAGTCTTTCTTCCTTCATCCGCTTGATCATCTGTTTTCTAATTGCTTCATCGCACTTGGGGGTTTGTGGTTGCGCAGCTGTCGAATTCCTTTATTTAACAGCAGATTGCGTAGTTTTACGAGATAATAAGTACCACGTGAGCGGTCTTTCAGTTTAGGTAAACATGTAAACATTACTGGCCAGTGGAGAATAAAGCAGTGATTCTATAAATGCAAAATTTTGTTCTATCGATATAGTTTACATAAACATATAACATATCATTGCATTATATGTACCCGATTTTTAATTGTGGATTAATTTTAGAGGAAAACAAAGTCTTATTTGTCTACTTGCTCTTGTACCATTCTTATGGTCATATATTCTTACATCTACTCCGCGTAAATCCAGAAATAAATTTGTAGGCAGGATTGGAAAAGAGGAATACAGCAAGGTTCAGCGGTAATCTAGGCTTTCAGGTGTAGGTCGCTATATAGATGCTTTTAAATTCCATTCTCTTTGTATCACCAAGGAGAAAAAAGTAAGAAAACAGACATTGGTTTCCCATTTGAGAAAAATATAAATCCAAAATTTATAAATTTTAAACCAGAGGTTAATTAGAAGACTTCAGAATGTGTTCTCAAAATTCAAGATATAAATTTAATTTGTAATGAACATGGAAGATATTAATAAGTAATTAACGACATTTTTGAGACAATCAGCATCTTCTAAAACTTTTCCATGCAAAGGGTAGATCAGAAGGACCTTTTAGCATATTACTTTTGCATCCACAGTGAATGCTCAACTTAAATGAAAGATTTGATATTTAATTTATTGTTTGCTTTGGAATTGATACTCTCTCTCTCTCTCTCTCTCTCTCTCTCTCTCTCTCTCTCTCTCTCTCTCTCTCTCTCTCTCTCTCTCTCTCTCTCTCATGCACAGATATACAAACACACATACACGACCTTTACTAAAAATGTTTCTTTTGGATTCAGGGAGTCTAATTTCGGATAAAACGCAATGCCTTCTCTATCCACTATCAAATTAAGTAAAAACATTACTTGTAAAACGTGTTACTTAAAAACGAGCCTAAGGTACTGCAGAATCAACATTCAATGGTGCTTTTACACTTCTGACCACTTATTAAAAAGTAACGTTAAACTGTATGAGCGCATGTGCAAATGGGAACCAGAGTTGACAGTACAGAAAAAGATTACATGCAATAAATGAAGAAATAGTAATAGTAATATGGCAAATAAACAATATGAATTAAACAGAATTTAAAGATTAAATCTAGAATTAGGTTATGGTTACATTTATCGCTTCCTATAATAACAGCTAAAAAGTTTGAAGTCCTGAATTTTCACACAATTTTCATTCAGTGATTACCTATTCAGTAGTATAGAGAATACTAACAAAATAGTAGTCACGAAAGTGACACACAAGTCACAAGAATGCAAAACATGTACCTAAGGAATATTTCTTGGCATCTGTTCTGCTATCCTTAATTAAAAAGGGACCTTTTCACACTAAAGACAGATTCTCCAACCTTTCAAATGCCCACCCATGCATTTAAACCAGCATAAGGTTAATAATGTCGCTTATGCAAAATTTTGAAAAGCTTCGAGTTAGACTCTAGTGCTTTTTAAGAGTTTTATTTGTATTAATTTTGTAAGCCTTATAACTATAAGTTTGGAAACTTTATTGCAGGGTTTGTTTTCTCACGAGTTCTTCACCATAAAGGAAGATTCCAATCCATATCCCACCATTAAATTTTCTAACTTAATGACACATTACCTCGAACAATTTAAAATACCAGAGTGAAATTGTCACAGAATGTAGGCACATGCCTTCCAAATTTTCTGATTTGCCTTTAATCAATAAGGCTTTAAAAATATTAGTATTTGCGTATTTATACCATATTTTGATTTTTATCAGCAGTTCCGGTTTTAGCAACGACCAATTGTGTTATTAATACCAAAGTAAATAAATAAATTACTCTAAAGGATTCCTTTAGAATTCAAAATCTAGTTGTTCTATTCTTCAAAGGTCTCTAGGAAAACGGATCTTTTATATTATATAGAAAATGTTATTCATGAAATAGTTGCTCAGAGCTGAATGGAGAAAATTTATATTTTTGCAAAGAAGGATGTAGAATGGCTTGAGAACACAGAAACTATCAAAGTACTTAACTATGGTATCAATACGTAGATCTGAACTACCTCTAAAGATGGACTAGTTTCCCTTTCTACTCTTCAGCGCGCACAGGGATTTTAAAACATGTTATTTTACCTTTCTCCACCCAAGAATTACATATCCAGATTTCACCAGATATGTGTGTGTATTTAAATGTTTATAGTGCATGCTTGAAGTGCACTCTCGTAATTTTTTATTTACTTTGCAGGTAGGTCATTTGAAAAGTAATTATGGTGAATTAAAATTCGTATTGTATTATTAAGGTTAATGCAATTACATACACTTACACATAGTAGACAGTTTATATCTGGCCTCCTACTTGCCTCTCTGTCTATTTCTCTGTTTCTCTTTCTGTCTGTCACAATATAAGAAATAATATTACTATTCATATTCAAAATACCATACTATTAAATAATCCAATTTCTCCTAATACATTAATAACAGATGCTCTGTCTGTCTTAGTGTTTTAGAAATAGAGGACAAACTTTCAGGTATAAATTTCCCATAAGTAGACAACACAAAATATACATGAAACACTCTTCCAGAAATGCATGGTTCCCAACTTACAGCTTTACAACTGTGATTCTCATAGATGATACAGCAGAATATGCTGATGACGTGCTGTTAGTTTGCACAAATAAACATCCCCGCAGGGCCTTCAAGCCCATTCAACGACACCCTTGCCTTCTCCAAGAATGATGCATACTTTGGGGATTGTCCATCAACACGGAGAAAATGTTACCAAGCCGCCTACTTCCCCACATTCACTTACTCTAGGCGAAAAATGCCATCAAATACTTGCGTGTGAAACAGCAGAGGGGACCTGCCTCGATAGCGTAGATGGTAGCGTGTCTGCCTCACGTTCAAGAGGTCCCCAGTTCGAATCTCTGTCAGGGCGAGTTATCTGATAAGGGGTTTTCCGGGTTTTCCCTTATCCTGATTGACGAATGTCGGGTAACTAAGCTCCATGGATCCCGGACTCATTTGAGCATCATTTCACCCATTTCATTTATCGCCCGATATGACTTAACGTTGGAGGACGTAAATTGCAAAAAAAAGAAAGAAAGGAAGGAAGGAAGGAAGGAAGGAAGGAAGGAAGGAAGGAAGGAAGGAAGGAAGGAAGGAAGGAAGGAAGGAAGGAAGGAAGGAAGGAAGGAAGGAAGGAAGGAAGGAAGGAAGGAAGAGCAGACCTCGGAAAACCACTCGTAAAAGTCCCCGGCGCCATATATTTTACTTTGACGGTTTTTCTAAATTTACTCCTAAAGTATGGAGGTCAGTACCCCGGGGGTTGGTTCGTTGGATTCGTCGTCCCAAGATGTACAAGAATGGTTATCTTCACTTTTGTCGTAGGACGCGCCGGAGCTTCCAGCGGTCACAAATGAGCTAGTTAGTGCTTCAAACTCGAAAGGCGGACCTTCACTGATAAGTACTAGAACATGTCGTAGTTACACGTCATTGCTGCTATTAGCGACAGAGATATTAAATTATCAAAGGTCGTAACGGTTATCGAACCGCGGACTCTAAACGAAGGAAGGAAGGAGTTTTACGAGAGTTTACCTCAATATCAGAGCGCCCTAGTTAGATCTCTACTTACCTCGTGAATGTCGCCTAAAGGGATATCGGTAACATGGCTTACGGACGCTACCGGTAACCACAAGGCACGCCAGTCTTAACAAAATTACAACCAACCTAGATTTTTGCCTGAATATGAAAATTTCTACTTTTCCTAGCTTATTAACTAATTCACCATAGGTGAACGAGGGCCGTTGCACGCGAGTCTGCAGCTATTGAAGAGCTATGCTACCTCCCTTCTTAACCCTACCGAATTTTCACCCGTCACCCTGGAACATCCACATCCCGCCATTACGTGGTTAAGCTCTTACACGTCTTAACCCACCTCGGACTGTTCCTCAGTCCGCCAACTGCGACTACAATGACGATGACGATTCTCATAGCAACTCCTTTCTTCCCGCAAGTAGTTGCCGTTACAGATGAAAAAACTGGCCAGCTCCTGCTTTACTGTAGACTCCGGGCCCTATGATTACGATCCAGAAGTCCAGGATTATTGCGTATTTTATCATAACCTACTGCAATTCCATTCTAAAGGATTTGCTTATGAGGTACCGAATGTGCCAATGATGTTAAATAGGCCCAGAAGGATAAATCCATAGGCCTTAATCAAGTAATCGTGATGACCAAGCTCAATATATCTATCATTCAGGATTGGATTAAAGTACCGACGAGTCCTATGCCTGAAGTATGCAGGAGCGCCATCATGAAGTGAGCTTGTTGACAAATTATACAAACCCTTAAGTCCGGGGATGTTCGAAAGTTTGTTTGGTAGTACTTGGAGTCTAGCCATGATTCTGGCCCGCTTGTTAAGAGAGAACCTCACTTAAAGTGAGAATAGTTCTAAATATTTGGATTTTTATGTGTCCATACATTTTGACTGTGCATTTTTCCTTTGCCATATTGTGTAGACTGTGCTTCAGTATGTATCTATAAACGACAAGACCATATGATTTCTGCAGTTGCCAACTTACTGAATATCCCGAACTTGCCCCCCCCCCCCCCCCGAAGGTATTCCATTCTAGATATTATGAGAGAGACATAAAGACGCTATCTTCGCTATTTATTATATTCAACTATCTTAACATAGTATACTTTCACTATTGCTATTATACATCTTAAGATAAGTTCGGATTTGTATCATACACTGCTTCAAGAACCCCTGGTAGAACACAAGTTCTGCAGTGTAATCCGTTGCTAATATAGCCTGTACTCGTTGCAAACGTTGGGACACAGCTGTTGTTCTTGCCCAAGGGTCATTCTTTGGCATCGGTAACCATTGTGCTTTTAGTATCGGGTTGTTTCATAAATTCGTTCGATTCTTGTTACGTGTTTACGACTAAGAACTCCTGAGAACACTGCATACCCCCATAACTTTTACGTCAAAGAAGTTGCCTAACAATATGGGGTTTGTTTACAAATAAAGTAATTGAAAAGAATGCTATGAACACACACCACAGCGACCTCACGGCCAAAGGTAAATAGGTCAACTTATGTAAGAATTGGAAACCAAACTTCAGTACGAGTTTGTGGATGAAACAGTGTGGAGTTGTAACTTGTGAATGTTAATATGGAAGGCAAGAAGGAACATTTTCGACATTTAATGTTGTTTTATTACCGTAAAGGTAAAACCACCTCACAAACTCAACGGAAAATTTGTGCTGTTAACGCAGAAGATGCAGTGACGAATCGGGCATGTCAAAAATGGTTTACTCTATTTCGAGCTGGGAACATCTCTGTGAAAGATAAACCTCGTTCTGGACGACCTGTGGTTACGGATGAGGAAAGGATAAAGGACATGATTACGAACAACCCCAGTATAACAACTCGGGAGGTAGGTCAGGAGCTAAACTTATCTCATGCAACTGTAGCCAGGCACCTAAGGAAACTTGGTTACGTATATCTTCGGGATGTATGGGTTCTGCACGAACTGAGTGAACAAAATTTAGTTCGGCGCGTTTCCATCTGTGACGCATTGATAAGACGCAATGAAACTGCCCCTTTTCTGAAACAGCTGGTTACAGGAGACGAAAAGTGGATTGTGTACAACAACATCCGAAAAAAAGTCATGGCGTAAGAAAGGGGAACCACCACTCTCAATTTCTAAACCACAGCTTCATCCTGAGAAGATTATGCTGTGCACTTGGTGGGACTGGAAAGGAATTATTTATTACGAATTGCTTCCTCCTAGGGAGACCATCAATTCAGAGAGATACTGTTCTCAGTTGGATCGTCCAAAGGTTGCCCTAGCAGAGAAAAGGCCAGAATTAGCATCTAATGGTGGAGGCGTCTTTCATCAAGACAATGCCAAACCACACACTTCTATGGTAACTCGTCAGAAATTACGAGATTTCGACTGGGATGTGTTACCTCACCCGCCTTATTCTCCAGACATTTCCCCATCCGACTATCTTTTATTACGATCCCTGCAAAACTTCCTTAATGGCAAAGGCCTTACTTCCTTGGAGGATTGCAGACTCGCAGTAGAAGAGTTCGTCAACCGGAAAACTGCAATGTTTTGGAAAAATGGAATTGATAAGCTTCCTGAGAAATGGAGATATGTTATTGATAATAATGGTGCATACTGCAAAAAAATAAAGTTTGTTTTGAAAAGTGCATTGCCTTGTTTACTTTCGATAAGCTTGCGTATATAAACAGATTACCCCTAGATAATTAGGCAACTTTGCTGCCGTAGTTGTGTTACGGGCATACAGTGCAGGCGTTCTTTGTCATAAACACGTAACAAGAAACGAACGAATTTATGAAACAATCCAAAAAATTACCTTCTTCATTTGGACCATATCAACACCGCGAGTGTGCAAGACTTCTCCCGCAGGAGTTCATTTAGTTCCAGTGAATTACTCACATTGGGATTAAAAATATTGCCATGGGCAACCACGTCCTTGGTATTTGGAGATTTAAATCTTGGAAAACAAGAGGTGCAAATCTTCCAAGATGTTCAAACAAACGAATTTCCGATCAGAACATCTTTGGGCTGGTCAGGTTTCTTCACCACTTCAAGATACCCTATTTTTAACAAATGGGCAAGCAAATGTGGGTATCTGTCCTGATAGAAGCGACGAACCATGGCAATGCTGTCTATTTCATCTATTTGCCAACTTCTGATTTGGGTATATATAGCACAGTGTAGTATCAAAACGACATTCAGTGAATACTTTACATGGTAATGGACTGTCCACACTCCTGGGTTGGTATCTTCTATATATTTCTGTTCCCAAATATCCGAGGGAAGAAAAATATTCTGGTGAATATCACAGTTTTGCCGATCATAGCTCAGAAACCAATTAATTTTTAGGATGAAAGTTGGCGATGAACATTCATAATACCTGACATAATTTTGCAGTTCAAAGTAATTTATTTTCTACAGAGATCCCTCAATAAATGAAAAGTTAATTCTTCAGCCATTTATGATATTCTTTCCCTTAGAAAAATCATTCATAATCAACTTCTTGAGCTTTTCCCTTTGCCTTTCATTTTAACGATGTTAAACGTTCAAGGTAAATATGTATACATCATAAAGAGAGAATGTAACATAACATGTCCTGGTAAGTGTACAAAATATCGGCTTAATAGCTAGAGTTTAAAATGACATGTATACAAATGAATGCAATTGTTGGCAAGATTGTTATAAATAGCAACTATAACTCACCGACCATGTCTCTAGTACAAGAGATTGCAGATGAGTAATGTGTCAACATTTTCAACGTCCCCGCTGCAGTACCAACTCGTCTCCAAGGTGATCTCCGTTCTACAATATGAGAACGGGTTCCCTAAAATGTGCCAACTGATTGTGAAATTGGGGCCTTGCGCTTTCTACATCTGGTTTCGACAAACTAATTTTATGCAGCAGCATTTAAAATCTGACATTTATTGTTGAACTGCTTATTTAGGATGGTAAACATTCAAACTTTTAGTGCGTTATAAACGTGTTTGGAAATTATTTCTTGGCATATATTTTGGTCAGAAGGCAATTCTACAAATACGGGAGCGATATCGTATTTCTGCAAAGAGTTCTCTCTTTACACTCTATTGGTTTTTCTACCATTTACCATGTAGACAGAGGATTATTGGAATCTAAGCAAAATGTTGGTGCGCGATGTCAGTGGGAGTACATATTTCTGAGGTCTTTTATTGAAAAATAAACTGATTTTAAAAAGTGTGGGAATGCGAAAGAGAAAACCATAAATTTTGAAACTATTTGCATGTAAAAGGCAGTTTGGTGTGAAGGGATTCTATCTTTCTTTCTTTCATTCTTTTTTTCTATCTCTCTTTCTTTCTCTCTTTCTTTCTCTCTTTCTTTCCTTTCTTTCTTTCTTTCTTTCTTTCTTTCTTTCTTTCTTTCTTTCTTTCTTTTTTTCTTTCTTTCTTTCTTTCTTTCTTTCTTTCTTTCTTTCTTTCTTTCTTTCTTTCTTTCTTTCTTTCTTTCTTTCTTTCTTTCTTTCTTTCTTTCTTTCTTTCTTTCTTTCTTTCTTTCTTTCTTTCTTTCTTTCTTTCTTTCTTTCTTTCTTTCTTTCTTTCTTTCTTTCTTTCTTTCTTTCTTTCTTTCTTTCTTTCTTTCTTTCTTTCTTTCTTTCTTTCTTTCTTTCTTTCTTTCTTTCTTTCTTTCTTTCTTTCTTTCTTTCTTTCTTTCTTTCTTTCTTTCTTTCTTTCTTTCTTTCTTTCTTTCTTTCTTTCTTTCTTTCTTTCTTTCTTTCTTTCTTTCTTTCTTTCTTTCTTTCTTTCTTTCTTTCTTTCTTTCTTTCTTTCTTTCTTTCTTTCTTTCTTTCTTTCTTTCTTTCTTTCTTTCTTTCTTTCTTTCTTTCTTTCTTTCTTTCTTTCTTTCTTTCTTTCTTTCTTTCTTTCTTTCTTTCTTGCATTGTTTCCTTCTTGCATTGTTTCTTTCTTTCTTTCTTGCATTGTTTCCTTCTTGCATTGTTTCTTTCTTTCTGTCTTTCTTTCTTGTTTGTTTGTTTCTTGCCTTTATTCCTTCCTTCCTTTCATTCCTTTCTCTCTCTCCCTTTCTTCGTTGCTTCCTTATATATTTATTTATTTATTTATTTATTTATTTATTTATTTATTTATTTATTTATTTATTTATTTATTTATTTATTTATTTATTTATTTATTTATTTATTTATTTATTTATTTATCTATTTATCTATTTATCTATCTATCTATCTATCTATCTGTCTGTCTGTCTGTCTGTCTGTCTGTCTGTCTGTGTCTGTCTGTCTGTGTGTCTGTCTGTGTGTCTGTGTCTGTCTGTGTGTCTGTCTGTGTGTGTCTGTCTGTGTGTGTCTGTCTGTGTGTGTCTGTCGGTGTGTGTCTGTCGGTGTGTGTCTGTCGGTGTGTGTCTGTCGGTGTGTGTCTGTCGGTGTGTGTCTGTCTGTGTGTGTCTGTCGGTGTGTGTCTGTCTGTGTGTGTCTGTCTGTGTGTGTCTGTCTGTCTGTGTGTGTCTGTCTGTCTGTGTGTGTCTGTCTGTCTGTGTGTGTCTGTCTGTGTGTGTCTGTCTGTGTGTGTCTGTCTGTGTGTGTCTGTCTGTGTGTGTCTGTCTGTGTGTGTCTGTCTGTGTGTGTCTGTATGTGTGTGTCTGTATGTGTGTGTCTGTCTGTGTGTGTCTGTCTGTGTGTGTCTGTCTGTGTGTGTCTGTCTGTGTGTGTCTGTCTGTGTGTGTCTGTCTGTGTGTGTGTCTGTCTGTGTGTGTGTCTGTCTGTGTGTGTGTCTGTCTGTGTGTGTGTCTGTGTGTCTGTGTGTGTGTGTCTGTGTGACTGTGTGTGTGTCTGTGTGTGTCTGTGTGTGTGTCTGTCTGTCTGTCTGTCTATTTATTTATGTAGTGACTGATAATTGATTGACTGATTGATTGATTTTTTTATTTATTTTTTATCTATCTGTCTATTTGTCAGTCTGTCTAACTTTCTGTCTGTCTGTCTAACTTTCTGTCTGTCTAACTGTCTAACTTTCTGCCTGCCTGCTGACCGACGGACGGATGGATGGACGGACGGACGGACGGAGGGATGGATTTATTCATTCATTGATATATTCATTTAATTTATACCTTTTCTTTTCTTAACTTTTCTTTTTAATTTTCATATGGTATGCTTGAAATTGCTGAGTTTAAATATCAAATGGGAGCGAAACGCCTCCGCGATAACGCGCGTCGATGGCCCGCGCGGTAGTATCCGTCTACGCTGACCATAAGTTCTTCCGTAGCTTTTTCCTCTCAGCAAGGCGAATTCTGAAGTAGTACCTCTATTCACGGCTCTTCTCTCCCCAATTTCCTCTATTTCGTGTTACAGGACGACCTAAGCGTTTTTTTAGGACGATGACAGGCACATGGTACAGAGACTAGCTATTAGGAACTTCCTCTCGGCGCCATGAAATGGCAGATGGAGCCTCCGATGTAGAACTTTCCGCAGTTCCCGCTTGAGCCTCTGCACTCCTTGTCGCCAGCCGGGTAGCCAAGCTAGTTAACTGTGAAGCAATTCTATGCATCTCTGCAGATAACGTACGTTCCTGAAGCTGATACGTCCACAATTGTTCCTTCATCTCATTAGTTCCTCTCAAGGGGCTATACTCCAGAGATCCAATTGTTGGATCATTGTGCTGGGTGTCCCTTTCTTTAACCGTCTTGTTGCCGTGCCGCTTTATCTATTTTTGCAACATCTTATAGGGATATATTTTTTGACAATGGAAAGAGCAAACCTTTTCTATCTAACGATATGCTGCTTGCTCTTTAAAGGGATGTTTTTATTATTTGAAGTAGGTATCTTCCACTCTTACCAATATTGTTTGACCATGTCTGTTCAGTTCTGTTTATAACTTGTAAAAATGAACAAGTCAAGTTATACTCACGATGCTTTTCTGCCAGTGAGAGATGATAAAAAAGTTATTTCATATTAGGACGAGTGTCATATCGAACCAATGTTCTAACAATGAGGAAAGTGGCTAGAAATGCTTATCTATGCGAAGTAAGTTTTTGATTTTAATTAATATTTTATATTTTAATATAACCCATATGTGATTATTTTAATTGTTTTATATTTATATATGTAAGCAGGGAATTCTTAGATTCACGGTATACTTTAATAACTAGTTTTGGAAAACAGTAAGAGTATATATTCTTGATGCAAACGATCCTAAAATCTTCGATACTGGTGAGTGAAATTTTGCGTATTTTTATGTGACGTAATAGTTATTAAGATATGTTTGTTTTATTTGTAATTGAGTACATTTGTGTAATATTCAGTATTTTCGGCGTTATTTTACTTCCAATTACAATAACAAAACTACCTACTGACCCCGTAGCTCAGTCGGTAGAGTACCTGCCTACCGTACGAGGGGTCCCGAGATCGATTCCCTGCTGGAGTTAGGAATTTCTCTCCAACAAAGTGATTCCCCATTTTCCCCAGAGTCTATTCCCCATTTTCCCCAGGGTCCGGAAGTATGAATGAGAGTACGAGAGTGCGTGGTCTAATGATTAAAATACAAAGTATCTGCAATCCAATGTTAAAGAGTTACCACCATCGCCAATAGATCCGAAAGGAGAACGGACATTGCAGTTAAATTCGGGGTGTAAATGGAATAAAAAGATTATTACTCGTTGTTATAATGTAACATGTGCTGGATATATAATGGATATCTGATACTTGTGTTAAAGTATTCAACAGAAATTATTTTGCAAAATTCACTTTTTAGATTTTTAATTTGTCTTTAAAATTGCATTTGCTATGAGTTTTTTTTCCCTCCCTAAAAGCTAACAAAAGCAGGCACTTTTCACCGCTGCCGATATATTTGAGTTTGGCACTTAAACACTGAGCAGGCACCGTCGATATAATCGAAGTGGTCAGCAACAGAGGCAAGTAATATAACTAACTACCTCTGCCTCGAAGTGCCATGCGAATTATTAAGTCAAGGCTGAAAATTCGCTGAAAATTCGCTGAAAATGCTGAAAATCATGGAACTCTTTTTTTGGAAATTTTGGTAGCTTAGGGTGTGTAGTAATAGATAACAGGCTATTTTCATCATTGGCACCATCTTAGGCCATCACATGACAATTTAAAGAGGCATTTAACAATAGTTAAGAGTAACAATCATTAGTTTAAAGTTAATTCTCTGAGAATTTTTCAGTATACAAAATGCCTGATGTGTCGAAATTTTTCATTCATCTTCGTGAAACTTACAGGATAGGTCCATAATTTGTAAATAAGATTCTTACTATTCCCCCTTTTTTGTTATTGCGTATGTTTTGAAAATTATATGGTGTTAAGGAATTAAATAAGTTTATACTTTCAAAATTTTGAGTGCTAACACATGGAAAATATCTATGAACAAATGCTACAAAGAATATTCCAAAATTAGATATGTGGGTGTTTTAAAATTGCTTTGTACTAGTATAAAACAAAATTTCAACTTAAAAGCTCAAATTTTTTGACGTGTGGAACATTTTATATAGCGAGTCATTTTTACAATATTTTCACAAAACAAAATTAATAATTAATTAACTATTTAGTGAAGCAACATAAAAATTTGCATGCAAGTTTAAAATGATACTCTAATTATGGGACTAAAATTTCATAATGATAGGTTTATTATTATACAAGCTGGAATTTTCAGTGTAGCCCCGACTTAAACTGTGTTTTCTCGTTAAGTTACGTTGCTCCTAAACACCTTTTACTAATATGCCTTTTTAAAATTTAATGGACATCAAAACATATATTTAATGAAATGATGCTATTGAATTTTTTGCTACTGAAATTTATGGCTACAGAAAATCCGAATGTTTGTATAGAAATTACGCAAGATTTCTTTACTTAAGCGAGGAAAGTAATTTTATTGTTCTTTGCCGCTTTGTATAAACAATAATACAATGGTTTATCTCATTTCACCTAG
>CM060958.1:55749139-55841639 GCA_030765055.1 Mantis religiosa | reverse complement strand
ATGTATGGTCTCAGTGCAAAGAGCTTTCTATTTAAACATACACTCTGTAGGTTTAAAAAGATAAGTATAGGCTAAAACCTTCTTTCTCCTTTTTTTGAGTTGACAAATTTTAAGGCATAAGAAAGCATGTTTTAATTTGGCATCATCTCTGGGACCGAAATTTGTGACCATTCGTCCATAATTTGTCTCCATTTTCATCAGCCTCACGTTCGGGCGCAATTTGGGACAGGATTTCTATGTTGGACGCACAATTCTTTCTCTTCTCGTGTGACTTTTTGCGGCTATCTATTTCCTCTGGTCATCAACTGTATGATCTTATTCTAAATAAGAGTCATGAGACATCTGTTTTTCAGGCGTGGTTCGGAATAAAGTTTCGGAGAAGTCAATTATTTTGATTACATTTTGCTTGAACTTCCTTTCCCAGTCACCTCCAACATTTTGATAAATTCTTACTTTGTTATATTTATACAGATTCAAACTATTACTTAAATGTTCTTGATCTTGCACCACTATTCATCACACTCCACCATTACAACAAAAATCTCTCTCTACCAAGATTATTGATTTATCGTAACTATCGTTACCCGTATCTTAATTTTGTAATTGACCGATACAATGGCTCGTCACCACATTACGTCATATTACGTCATACAATTATTACTTCGGCCAATCACACAATTACATACATTTTTACATATTTAAATTATTAAATGTATTTACATAATCATTTTTTATAAATTTATAAACTTTTCATACTTTTTACATAACCCAAAAGTACTGTTACATCTCCAAGCGTATATTCTACTTAATGGTTGCGGAACAGCCAAGGTATTAGCTGTTCTGCTTCAGTTTTGTGCTGTGATGTAATATACAGTGCGTGGAAAGTAATAATTAAGAACGAAAATATAAGATTCAAAGATAAATTTACATTAAAATCCAAACCCATTATCTCGGCAGAAGAGAGGAAAAACTTCACATAGAATGAAAAAATACTGGGAACTAAGAAAAGAAAAACACATAGGAAAACGATTGATTCAACGTACCCCAAAGAGGGTGAAACGAAAAGAAGATACAGTGCGTGGTTTACTGTTTTTTTGGTTCCTCTAACAACCTTTAGAAAATTCCAAAGAAAAAAATCTAAGATATTGTTGACACAACAGTGGTTACAGAATTACCCATGTCTAGGCTACAATAATGGTTTGGTGATCTGCAAGATTTGCAAAAGGTGTACAATTTGTATATTTAATTAAAATTCATATCACGTAAATTACGTCACGTGGAATTTATACTTATACTGTTTTTGCATCTTTCTTAGGTTAAGTTTGGTAAAGTTTCTAATAATGCAGCACATTAACACAAATTGGTAGTGCATGTTTGGTTGCATATATTGGTAATTGTAAGCTCATGTTTGTACGCATATTATGAGGTGTATATACAGGATGTTACAAAAATGTACGGCCAAACTTTCAGGAAATATTCCTCACACACAAAGAAAGGAAATATGTTATGTGGACATGTGACCGGAAACGCTAAATTTCCATGCTAGAGCTCATTTTAGTATTTCTCTTAAAATGTAAATTGAAATCATTCGTGCAGACAATTGTCAAAAACCCCATTGTGGTTCATGCACGATGGAACTCCTGCACATTTCAGTCGAAGTGTTCGTACGCTTCTCAACAACAGATTCGGTGACCAATAGATTGGTAGAGGCGGACCAATTCCATGGCCTCCACGCTCTCCTGACCTCAACCCTCTTGACTTTCGTTTATGGGGGCATTTGAAAGCTCTTGTCTACACAACCCAGGTACCAAATGTAGAGACTCTTCGTGCTCGTATTGTGGACGGCTGTGATACAATACGTCATTCTCCAGGGCTGCATCAGCGCATCAGAGATGCCATGCGACGGAGGATGGATGCATGTAACCTCGCTAACGGAGTACATTTTGAACATTTCCTGTAATAAAGTGTTTGAAGTCACGCTGGTACGTTCTGTTGTCGCGTGTTTCCATTCCATGCTTAATGTGATTTGAAGAGAAGTAATAAAATGAGCCCTAACATGGAAATTAAGCGTTTCCGGACACATGTCCGCATAACATATTTTCTTTCTTTGTGTGAGAGGAATGTTTCCTGAAAGTTTGGTCGTACCTTTTTGTAACATTCTGTATATCAACACTTGTAATGAGTAACTAGCTGGACCGCTCGCTTTATAGGTATTCATTCGAAATAGTCAAAGAAAATTCTCGAGTGGTTTAGTGGCGGGGGGGGGGGGAAATTTCAGAAATTTCTGGCTATCCAACATTAGCCATACAATGCTTACCTTAGACGAGAATATGGTACTTCTCGAAGCTGTAGCAGCTGCATCATTATGCTAATTAAGTAATAATGATAATAACCATACCATGAATAAATACAAAATAAATATTTAGATATTTACCTGGTTGTGTTGTACCACTCTGTTTAAATAATAGAACATCACACCACTGAAAATTCTTTAATACTGAAAACAATAGAAGCGGGACAATCGTTCATTAAAATGTTTCAGTGTTTTGTTTTTCTGAAGTTACAACTTGATGAATAAAATGGTGAAAACATGAAAGTTATAAAGTTGAGGCAACAAACTGCTGAGGTTATTTTTCCTGACATTTCGATTCATTGATTCATTAATTACATATATCTTATTTTGGAAATGTAAAAATCAGTTACACAAAAAAGCGAGATTGTTTGTGATAGTTCCTTTAAGCAACAACCAAATAAAGCTGAAGGTATAGTTCCTGTTGAATTTTCTGAGTTGATATGACTTTTGTATGGTTGTTAAATATTACAGATAAACAAAATCTTACGTGCAAAAAATGTATATCTCGTTAAAGCATCAATAAGTCTAATAAATTTGTATAGAGTTAACCGTTTCAGAAATATTCCTTGTTATCGAATTTAATTTTAAAGTACTTATACCTCTCTTAACTGATGAGTTCCATATTCTTTCTTTTTTTTTCTTCCTTTCCTTGCGTTCCTTTCTTTATCTTCCTTTTTTTATTCATTTTCCTCTTATGTTTTCAACCTTTTTTCATTGGCCTTACCAGGAACATGGTAGTTGGTCTGCGTGGTTCATTTGTTAAGTACTGCCCAACTTATCACAACGTCGTGGGTTCAAACCGAGCCTGAACTATAGTTATAAGTATGTTTAAAATTCTGTGGAACAAAATTTCCTGCATGCTATGCTCTTAACAATAGACAGCATCGTTAACAAACAAAATGGTACCACCACCAGCGACACCAATAACATTAAACAACGAAATGTGTAAATGTGAATTCAAAGCTTATTTTGTTAGCAAGGTGTAACTGGAATAATAGGCTTTTGTAAGAGTATTTATAGTGATAGAGAACTGTTGTAAATATAACACGTCAGAATTTATTAAATTATTTGTGATGAAGAATAGACCAAAGGTCTTCAAAGGGTTGATGCACTAAGACAAATGCTTTAATGCTTTCCCTGAATAATATTTATTCTACTGGCCACTAACCTAGAATAAAATGAAAGAAATATATTTGCAATTGTTAAATAGCAAATGTTAGAAACTTCAGAGCCATTTTAATTACACCACTGTTGTGTACAAAATCAAAATGAAACGTTTGATGTTTGTTTACTCTAACTGGCCTCGTTCTGTTGTAATCAAGATGCATTAACAAACAGCTTAATTCAAGAAAATATATAATTTTAAACTGTACTGTGTAGAAAGGATGTGGCTCATTAAATGAGATGACCTTTCACTAATGACCTCTATTACCACAGAACAGCAAATTGAATTTTTATGTGACCTTTAGCTGTATGCTATTAGAAATAGAGTGCTTTGTTCTTATTATATTTAATATTCTTAATACAGATTGTTGCCACCTCCGCAGAACATTAATGCTGCTTAAGTGAAATACCTCAATTATCATTAGAGAATCCTGGAGGACTCATGACAGAGCGAAAGTCTTCTATGACCAGTAGAGTAATAATAAAAACAATCTTTGATAAGAAAATGTGATTTAATTTGCATGAATTGATAATTCTCAATACGACTACAGCAACTGTATTTCTTTCAGCAGAATGTGGCTGTAAGGAATGTGTAATTCTGGGGTTTTACGAAAGAGAGTACGGCCATAACTTGAACATGTCACCAAGGTTTAGACCTCCATTAAACATGCATATCATGTAGGTTCAAGTTCTTCTCGGGAAGCAAGTCAGGTGAAAAGACGATTAGAATTTGACGTTTCGGGAGTGTGCATCTCTCCTATCATCAGGATATTCATTAAAATTTATAACCACAAATGAATCACTGGATATAAAACAACTAGAAAAAAGATACAATACTATCAAAATTCGTATTACTGAACAAAAGACTGTTGTCAGTAAATTAAATGCCAGGTCAGGAGATGGCATGAGTATGACAATTAATTGGGTCAAAGAAACGTAACTACCTAACTTGTTTATCAAGCTGTATTGATCAGTGCGCCTTAAGTCGATGGATTTCCATTTTAAGACCGGTTTCCAAGAGGAGCCGAACTGAAATCCAACATCACGATTAAGTGTGCCCCTCTCGGAGGAAATGACCAAAGTCTCCTTAATTCTCCGCTCTCAGTAACTGTTGCATTTTGCCAAGATGGTCGTTTCCGAAAGTTGGCTCTATGATCGTTATCTAAACAATGCTCTACCAGCCCAGACTTCTCAAGTTGCATTAAACACGTAGGGTGAGACCTATCATACATCCCTCTCTATGATCCTGGAGGCTCAAAGCTATCACTAGAGGTGCGCACGAGTCTCTCTGAGGTTCTTTCCATTACAGCAAGATCTGGAATGAAGCCTCCCCCATTAAATGGTGGAAGTGGATACACAGCTCAGGTGCGCCAACCCATCCGGAGGACTACCGATTGCCTCGGTTGGGCCGCCAGTGATCTAGCACACCGACTAACTCTGCAGGTTAGCACCCGGGACCTTGAGGCGTCCTTCAACTCCGTCTGATGAGACATCTAGACGTCCCCAATCTTCCACTGGTATAGCCACACCGAAGCTTACCCAAACGAGCAACTCTCCAACGAGAGATGCACCAATGTTCGACTCAAAGCACTTCTAGTAGCGTCAGAAGTACCACGAATGATAAGGAGCAGCTGCGCCCGCACCACGACAGCACCCCTACCCTACGGGACTCCAGTAAACATAGTGTTATTGCAGTAATCATGGGATAATAATGATGAGCGAGGTATTTAACGTAGGCATTGGAGCATTGATATCTTCGTGAGTTGCCATGTGGTACCACCCTCTCACCTTTCAAGAGAGCAAAATACCTCTCCCATGTTTTCCCTTCAGAGGCCTACTGTAGGCTATAGCTTTTTTCTTGTATAACTTCACATCTCGTTGTTCCTAATAGCTTATTACTTCCAATATAAAGTATAATTGGTAAATTGGATTAGCACATCCCGATTGTGTAGGGCTCGTTTCTACCTCTTTGGAATTTTACCATGTTCCAATATGAGTGTGATAACTGTGTTTATCAACTGACAAAGAAATTTCATTTTTTTAAAATAATTATGCAGCCTCTAACTTGCTGAACACATTAAATTTTAATTGTGTGTTCCTGTGGATAACACCCATCTAGAAATAATTTTCTTCAATTGTAAATTTGCGGATCGAAATAAAGATGTAAACATCATATAAAATCTTAGAAAGTGAACTACTGATTATGAAAAACTATTGTCAGTTGCTCCGAATTCCAACAGTAAGTTCTGTATAAGAAACTTCCCTGCACCAAATATTATTAATAGCTTAAGAAAATCATAATGTAATACTTTTAGCTTGGTTTTTCATTTAAAATATCAAAAGTTTAATTTATGAAAATGTACATCGTACTATGAAACGGTAGAGCCAGACTGAAAAATTTAATGTCATAGATGGGATTTGAACCACGCTTCTGGTCTCCGTCCAGCCGCTCTAAACCATTGAGCTACTATGGGCAACGTGCCGATATGACATTACATTCTCCAACTGACTTGTGTTTTTTCCCGGTAAACCACTAGGAGTTCTGATAAACACATGAGACAAATACCTTAATGGCGACTTACTATGCTGTAAGTACTTTAAGGCCCGGGCTTTATAGTTCGGACTATCATTAGGTACAATTAATGGAAAATTAATTGTTCTTTCACACCAGCCGTGTGTAGGACGCACTATGAAAGAGTAGAGTCAGACTGAACAATTCAATGTCATAGCCGGGATTTGAACCACGGATCTTCTAGTCTCCGTCCAGCCGCTCTAAACCATTAAGCTACTATGGCCAACGTGCCGATATGACATTAAATTCTCCAAATGACTCGTGTATTTTCCCGGTAAACCCCTAGGAGTTCTCATAACCACATGAGACAACTACCTTAATGGCGACCTACTCTACTGCAAGTACTTGAAGACCCGGGCTTTATAGTTCGGACCACTATTAGGTACAATTAATGGAAATTAATTGTTCTTTCACACTAGCCATGTGTAGAACGCACTATGAAAGGGTAGAGTCAGTTGGAGAATTTAATGTTATGTTGGCACGTTGGCCATAGTAGCTCAATGGTTTAGAGCGGCTGGACGGAGACCAGAAGATCCGTGGTTCAAATCCCGGCTATGGAACCGAATTTTTCAGTCTGACTACACTTTCATAGTGCGGCTAGTGTGAAAGAACAATTAATTTTCTATATTTCGTACACTTTAAATTTCATAACTTAGAAATTCAAAGATAAAAATTCTAATTGTAAACAATGAAGCTACTATATTACTGTACACCTTAATTTTCAAAATTTTATGCTACCTTCATAAATAATACTTTGATAATAAATTTAAAAAACAATGACGTGTTCTTACCTGACTTTTTGTGACAACTATGAAATATTATAGGTAGTTTTAGAAATAAATTTTGCAAAATCTTATTTTTCTATTTGCCTCAAATTGATCCAGATAAACTTTATCAGCAATGCATATTTCGTTGATACAAGAAAAGGGAGTGATAGTGAGATGTTTAAAAACCGGGTTCCTATGCAAAATCTTTGCCATTCGTTCCAGCACAACACAGAAGGTACTAATCGGTGACAGCCTTCAAAATAATGTAGCATTCAAACAACCGCAAATGCCTTACATAAGGCTGATGTCAAAGGTTATTTTAAGGACATTGTAGTTTTAAACATATCTACATTTTAGTTACTTTCTAACTGTATCAGTTACAGAACCGCTGCATCTTTTTTGAAACTTGAAAATATATGTTTTATTAATCGTCCGAAAATCACAAATATATGGTATTTGATTAAAATTAAAAGAAATATTTTTGAGAAAATAAAAAACTAAGGAAACTATATCGACGAAAGGGACATTTTCAACTGGGGGAATTTTCTAGAAAATATTTGCCGAGTATCCTTAAATATAGAAAATAATGTAACTCACTTCTAATTATTTTCTGTAAAGAAAATGGTTCCAATTCTATCCATATTGTCTATAATCATGATAAGTATTTCCTAGAGTTTCCTGAATTTAAATATCGAATGTGGTATTCATTCAGCTTTTCAATTTGAATTCTGCTGTAAGAAGACGTAGCTGTTCAATGTATATCATACTTTTATCATTTTCACAGTTTATCGCGTTCTCTCAGCATAGAATTTATTTGTCGTGTTTACGGATATGTATTAGCTAATGAAACTTAAAATATTATAACTGTGTCTGTTAAAAATCACAGTAGATTGCTTTTGTAACAAATTTATGTAACAAATTTATGAAGTCTATGTTAATCAGTCAAAAATAAAACCGAATTTTTATATTACTGTTCGTTCAACTTCCAAAAGTAAGTAGTTCCTTTGAACAACATATTCTCTGAAGTTCAGAAATTAAAAACGTCACTGAATTTTTCATCTCCTGAGCCAAATTGCATTCTCAGTATCTCACAAAATCCATTGTTTCAGCATTTAACGTTTGGGTTATTACGAAAAGAGACGATAGGAGGTAGCTGATTGTATACTGAGAAATATACCGAATTCTCAGAAATCATTTAATTACTTACTAACTTGCTGTAGGTCCAAAGGAAAACTCACAGCTTTGTGGTAAAAGCTAATGAGAAAACTGAAGATCTTCTTTCGACATATGATTCATTGGAAATAACTACCTAGCAGTATTGCATGATTAAATCCTTAGTTTTTTTAAAACCCTACTTTGAACTTTGTTTTGCAGAATTTTGTGTCCGCTCGAGCAGAGAAGCCAAAAAATCAAAAAGAAAAGTTTTAACAAGGATAACCACTTCTCTTTTGAGAAATGAAATGCAAATCAAAAACAATGAACATCTCGGAAATGGTAAGTCCACAAAAGATGTGTTTCACAAAGTGTTGCTTTAATACTTATTTCTATCCAGTGTAATATTTCAGAATTAATAATTCAAATTCTAGGTTTAATATATTTTATCATTATATGAATATCTTCTTTGGAATATTATTAACTAATTTCTTATAAAAATATTGAAGTTCGAGAAAAACGTTCTCCTTTTGATTTACATATATAGGTATATTTCTTTATACAGAGATTTTCTGATTCTCCTAAGGTTCACCAGTTATAACCCGTAATTCAAAAATAAGAGCAAAATCTTTATGTTGTATCTATGTAGGATGCTGAATTTAAATGCCAAGTTTGGCTTTTAACTGACTTCTAGTTTTTGACAAGGACCGTTATAAAAAATACTTCCTTCGGGTTCAGGGCTTTCAAAGCACGTATTTCCGGTGAAATTTGGATATCAACATCTTTGATAAACTGCAATAAGTCGCCATAAATGTGCATCTCGAATATGAGAACTATAAGTGGTTTACCGGGAAAATATGAGTCAACTGGACAGTTTAATGTCGCTCTCTCCATGTTATTTGTCTACCATGCTAGTCTACATAATCTCCATATATTGGGCATTTTTTCAACTTTATCACACCTAATACGTTTCAAATTTCTGACTCCTGTCCACGCCCAAGCGTGTGATCCTTCTCGCCCTAGCTTATTACCAATATTGCTTTTATTTCCCTATATAGCCTCAACGAGATTTTCTCCCTTGTACTAGCAAAAATAACTTGACTATCAACATCTTTTAATCTTAATTCTACTTCTTTCCAAGAACATCTGTAACATTTTTCCCCATTCCTCCAAGTATGACCCATACCTAACTGTTCCATCAATTCTCTTATTATTTTTTGTGTCCAAGACCCTTCCCATTTGCTTCTCATTTGCACAAGAAAATATTCCATAATAATATTGCTCTCCTTCAAATTGGCTACTTCATATAAATATTCCATTACCCTTAAGATAATTTTGACCCTAGTCAAATGTCTTCCTAACTCCAGTTGTGCTGCCCCATGGGGATGCTAACAGCAGGCCTAGAATATATTTACAGAAGGATTTGCTAATAACGTCCACCTGTGTCCATGCTTTATCTACTCCCCATGTAGCAATTTGCTTTTTACTATGGCAGTGTATATCCTTTCAAACTATTTGACATTAATGTAAGATGTTTTCCTTAAACATACTTCGGTAAAACTCATGGCCATTTTCCTTTTGCTAAATCCAGCTTTTTGTATTCAGTCCACCTATTATCACAATCAGCCGTATCCCCAAATAATCATATCTCTTTACGACCTCTATTTCTCTTCCAATTATCTCCCATTTCTCATCTTTACGCAATCTATATACTTTTTAAAAACCACCCTTAACCCCCATTAAATTGGATTCGTTCTCGGTGATATGGTTAGTTTCTATGAGAAATTCCACAGTGACAAGGCACATCGTGGTAAAAACTTTGCGTGCAGGAGAAGACGATTATTCGACAGTGGCTTCCCGAGGCGCGTTGGTGCTACCTGAATCTCTACTGACAAACTGTTGATCAGGTTCTTAAACATAAGCCGCCCAGGATTACAAATGTGATACAGTGACAGGTGCCTGCAGATGCCCGCATAAAATGAATGAACTACTTGCAGAATCAACTGGCATTTGGCTGTGCCGGGAGAGAAATAAAATCCCGAACCTGTCGACTGACCTTGACAGCGGAGAAGACCTGCCGACCTTGGTCTCACCAGACACATCACTTTCACATTCCAGCTACACACACCACACACGTGACTCAGGCCACCAGTATATCCACAATCCAATTTTACATTTGTCGCATCCGTTACGTAACGGATCCACACGCATCTTGCGACATCCTCCACGCTTTATGGGCCTGTCCAGCCAAACCGGTTTCTTGAAAAGCTTTCCTCGGAATATCTTAAACGTCCTACGTCAACTCCAGCATCTTTTGCATCAGATTAAGGACCATAATCGTTATAGAGGATTAGAATTCTCGTTCTGAAGGTTGTAAATAGATTTTACATCCAGCTTTTCGGAAGACAAGCGTTTCACATTTCACTGAAGCTCATTCAAGATGATCATTTGCAGAAAACAGCTTGTGGATCAGAGCAGGACTGCCTCTAGGTTTGAGTGGCCAGAGGTCCCGTATTCGCTTTCTAGTTGCGAGTAGGAAATTTTTCTCTACTCAGAGTTCGTCTGTACCTCCAGTCCAAAGACCATTTTTACTAGTAACCCAACAAAAATTCGATATCACATTTCACCTTAAATACATACTTTGAAGTCCCCGAATAAGAAAGAAAAAGTATTTTTAAAATCATTCCCTCCTGCGCGTATGTCCATAAACAGCTGTCTGGTATTTAATTGACACAAAGATTTCTCAATACAATCCAGTCTCTACAGATTGCTTTTTACTAGGCATGTATGGATTGATACCAATTTCTTTTTCGATTTTTAATGAAGATACACGATATTTTCCACGATACCCGTTACCTCGCTAGATATTGGGAAACCGTGTAATGAAATTAAATTAAATAGGTTCATATATTTAGTGAGACAGAACTTAAAACCTATAGTGTTCTTATTTTTAAACCCTACATTAGACGTTTAAAACCAAAACGGCCCCTTTTAATACGTTTTTGTTCAAAAAGCTAGCATTGTCACTCTTTCGGGGTCAGGTCTGCTTCTTTTTCTGTCACATATGAGTCCTGCTATGCTAAACAGTCCTTCAAAGAAATCTGATGCAGGTCGTATACACAAATATTTAGTGGCTTCTGTTTTTTTTTTTTTTTTTTTTTTTTTTTTTTTTTTTTTTTTTACTTCAGGAAATTTGTTTTCCGGTAATTCAGTGCACTAGAAAGAGCACATGACAAATCGTCATTGAGATATGCAGTGATTTCTTCTTTGAAACTGGTAACCGGCACTGAATTGGACACACGATTATTTTCTTGCATCTGACAATTCTCGGGGTTTGCAATGTTGTACTAGCGGTAATAACGTTTTCTGATTTTAAAATAAAAATTCACAATCACCACCAAAGTAACGAAAAATTATCGAGCATATGTTCAGAAGTATCTTTCAATGCCGATATCTTGCAATATTTGAGTATTGAGCACGCATTCCTATATTTTACATGGAAAATTTTTCGAAAATGTGATTTTCCTAGAAATTGTATCTTAAAATTTTTATTAAAATAGCATACACTTCAGAAATTTCCATGCCAAGTGAAATTGTCTTGAATTTTCTGGAAATGTTCTCAAAAACTCCTCTTAATACCGAATTATTTTTGAATTACTGCTAAACCGTACGGGATATATACAATCTTAGCACAACAGCAATGGAGCAATGTGGTCTACCGGGAAAATATGAGTCAATTGGAGAGTTTAATGTCGCGTTGGCATGTTGGCCATGGTAGCTCAAGTGGTTAGAGCGACTGGACGAAAACCAGGAGAACCGTGGTTCAAATCCCGGCCGTGGCATTGAAATTTTCAGTTGGCTCTATTTAATTAAAAAAACATCCATATACCAGATTAATTTATTTAAAAGGATTAATTCTTTAAGAACTAATTCCTCAATATAAATTTACAGCAATGCAGATGCCATTAAAGCACAAAATTTATTTCAAATAATTTTTTATGAAACTCGTCACTTTTTAAATATTCTTTGTGTATCCATTTTAAATTATTGAAGTTCATGCAGGTGTATCTGTTAATGAAGTTTCTGATCAACCCACCACACAAGTAATGAAAGATAATGATGTAAGAGTGATATACAAAAAGATACCGAAGACGAGAAGACGAAAGGTATATAAAATGGGCAGCAGCAGTGGATAAACACAACAAAAAGAGAAATAACAAAATGCTTTTTCCAACGGGTACAGGTCAGACTGAAGATGAACTTTCCAGTAACACCAAAGTTCAAACAATATTTACTGGACATGGAGAACTGAGGACGTATTACTTACTACAAATTCAAAATATTGGTCAGTCCAACCTGCATTTGCAATAATGGAGATCCGACTGTTTATTTCATTCTATGGTAATGCCCCAAATTAAAACAGCCATGCAGTGACTTCAAAGTGGAAACTGAAGTGGAAATAGCTGTCCTATAAACCACAGTGATATAATAAAAGAACACCTGAAACATAAAATAGACCTTGAACAATTTAATACAGGAGCATAACTTGTAAATTTGTACATTAGTCGCTAATAAACTCAAGTAGTTACAAAGATACATGGCAAATAATTTAAGAATTATCAATGATAATTTAACGTAGATAGTCAGAATATATTATATAAGAAGTTATATTTTACATTATATAAAAGAAGAAACAAATGAACACAAATGAACAGTGCTAACAGTGTAATTTCATATAAACAAAGACGCTACGAATAAAAATCCATGTAATACTAAAGTAACGGGGAAAGGTGCAATACAGCTAATGAAAGATTATTTGTTATCGGGTTCAGTTATAAAATACATATAATTATCTCATATAGGAAGTCGTAATTCTTTATTTCCTGGCCATGCAAATAAAATTGAGTGTCAAAGCCAGCATACAGTGAACAGCTCTTCCTTAACAAGAAACACAAGAAAATCACGACCAAGTTAGAAATTCACACAAAACCAAAATATAAACATTACTATTTGCTTTCAATTTTTGCAGCCAGTGTTTTGTTTCCATGGTGCCACATACTGTCAGAAATAACCATCATAGCAACACACAAAATTACACCAGAAACGTTGCCCTCTAGTTTCAAATGTATTAATTTAGTGCATTTAATTTAACTCAAATGACAGAATTCTGTGTATCCAAGGGCTGGCTGGCATTTAAATTGTCATGCGAGAGTATTTAAGAGACTGAAACTTATAAATTTAGTTGGATTACGATACTATAAGGTTCAAAGTATTTTATTAGCTATATAAAAATGATTTTTACCATATTTTTAGCAAACTTCGGTGCTGCATTCCCTTAGTATTTGACTACACATAAGTCTATTACAGTTTATTTGCATATGTAATAAAGCTATTTCTACCAATTTATTTCTGGGAGAGAAGTTTCTGGAAGAATTGTTAGAGAAAGTCCTGTGAACGTATAACATCAGATTTTTAGGTTATTTCACGCTACAGTGAATTATCAAATTTCAAGTAACCTATTCTGAAAGTTGTATCATTCACAATGGAGGTTTGGTGTTCTTTTCGTATGGTTATTGTGCCTACATATATTTTGAGAGGAGAGGTTAATTTTCGCTATCCAAGAGTACGTGAAAAATTAAAATGAGCGTTTTGAGGCATATATATGGTAAGGTAATGTGGGGGTGAAGGAGAGAGAGAAGGCCGAGCACTACCTTATTTGTAATAAACGTCTTTAGTGGCAATTCAGGTTTCTATTTTGAATGCTCTCAGATTGTGTTTCTTGAAATATGCTATGAACCACATATTTTACCCCACCTCTGTGAAGATAGCGCGTCTGCCTCACATTCAAGAAGTTCTGAGTTGGAATCTCGGTCTGGGCGAGTTACCTGCATAAGGTTCTTCGTTATCCTGAAAAATGAATGTCGGATAATGCCCTAAGATCCTCAGCTATTTAAGCATCAGTTCATCCATTCCCTTAATTCCATTCTTCACCTGGTATACTAACGTTGGTGCAAGTTAAAAAATTTCTTATATTATTAAAAATTCCATACATACCTTAACTTAGATTTATAAGTGTGAAAATAAGATATGAAGTAACTTAAAGATCTCTGTTTAGAAAACCACGTTTGATTCAAATCGTTGTTTTTAAGGACAGAGGGACGTGTGGAAAGTACAATGCTTGCGTTTAACTACACACTTTTTAAAAATAAAAATTCATGGGTTAGCTTTGTCACAGGGCAATGAAATTCATACCATCTAACAAGCAACTATTTCTTAATATGTTGATAATGCAAAATATGTAATATAAATTCATAACATTACTCAGAAGCTTTCTAAGATGATGCCAACAAACGAAATTTTCTAAATACATATTATTTAGTTACACATGACCGCCATAATTTTCTTCACAAAGAATCCAATTTCTAGGAGAAATAAAGTACTCAGTGATGCATAAAATGACCGTGTTAGAAGTTTTATATAGTGAAGTATATGGAAAAAAATTGCTCAATTTGATATCATATTCTTACCCTTAAAATGCACAGATTTTAAATGTTTAAAAATTCAAAATGTTTTACCTGAAAATACCTTTACGGCCATTTTATTAAACATAATGGTTTGTGACACTACAAAAATCTTTCAGACCTCTAACATAAGCGGTTTCTGAGAAATGTGTACCCAAACTTGTAAAATTGTAACTCGTGAGAAAATAAAAAAAAAAAAACAAACTAAAACAACGGGGTTTTTAGCTAACTCATCAAAAGTTAAAGTAACCCTGCACCATAATCCTGCACCTTTCTGCACCAGTTTGAATAACAATGATAGATCTACAATTACAAAACTTTCTGAGCACTACTGTTATCTACGCAAGAGCTATTGTCATCATCTGGTTGAATGTGAGACAGTATTTTTTCTAGAAGCTGAAAATTTACTGCAACTAGGAAGGTTAGATACACTATCAATGACACTTGTTTGTGTTTTTACGATAAAACACTGCCTTTCTCCAACCAAAACTCTTTACTCTATCCATATTTATAGAATATCTTCAAATCACCTTGAATAAATAACACTAAAGTCGATAATTTGAAATGTAAACAAAACTGCAACTATAATCCACACATACTTCAAATGTAAACAATTCGCCATATTGTAAGAGCCTTCTGCAAATACACACGCAGCCACATCTGCAGCAGATATACCAACAACAAGCATAAAATTTACCGCATAGCTCTGTTACCACAAATCATAAAGTTATAACAATTTTAATTTCAATGGTTATGTAGGTATTTAAAAGGGGGCGTGGACATGGTGACGCCATATTTAAATCACCATTTAAAGGGCTTAAGTATTAAGAATACAATATATCATTGGATTCGTAAAATCTTGCAGATTTTTATAAGACATAAAACAAAAATTCGATTTTTTTATTTATTTATTTTTTTTTTTTTTTTTTTTTTTTTTTTTTTTTTTTTTAGGCGTTCGAACGTCCCACTGTCCTTAAGCTTCGTCCTGTCTTTCACTTTATATTTAGTTTGTTAAACCTTTTAATTTCTTATATCTTCATGGCATAGCTACTACATAAATTTGAATTATCATTGCCACAAACCATGAAAAAAATAAAAAGTTGTTTATGTTGTTTCAGATTTTGAAGAAAACTATGAAAATCCTTCAAATTTATTGATTTATACTCTATTCTTAAAGTATCTCTATTATTTGAATGTAATTTTATTATAATAAATAAACAAAAGTACTCCTATGACTTTTCTATACCTCACTTTTCAGCTTTTTATCTAAACAATGAAGGCTGTCGCTTTTCTTTTCACCGAATCCTCCGCTTAGGACAAAAATAATTTTCAATTGTTTCTTCCTCACATAGCGGATCAATGCTAATATGAAGATCTCCATTTTGCATAATATTATTCATAGCTTTAGCAGTGTTGTTCAGTAGCTCGTCCTATTACTCCTAGCTTCATCTTATTGCGGCGAGGCAATCTTGCAGCATGTGATACTTAATGCAGTTGAAGAGCAGTTATTAGTAGCAAATTGCTGTCATTATGACAAATTGTATCTCTTTGCAAGGATGCTGCAGAAGCATTCTGTTATGAAAAAGGAAAATAATGGAAGCGAACGTGCTTTTGCTGCATCACTGTCTTACTAAAGTGTGCCCCACGTGGCGATTCTCTTTCGTTATTCATTCTCTACAACTTGAAATTGTTTTTTTTTTTTTTTTTTTTTTTTTTTTTTTTTTTTTTTTTGTAGCTACCTCTTATTTTTATTATTTTTTGTTTCACATTCCATATAAGCTGTTTTCTAGGCTCTTTATTTACGCACAAAAATAATTTTTATGATTAATGCTTGAGTAAACTTTAAATGCTTATTCGTATAATAAGTTTTGGAATGAGAATAAATCAAACAGGGAAGAAACAAAAATTAATAACGTACGTCACAAATTTACAGTGATGTCTAGTAAACGCTCTCGCACTTCGTAAGAATGTAAGAAAGCACTTGCCGCAAATTATTTTAATGTACTGTACATGATTTTTAAAATAAAGTTTTGTTTATTTAATGGAAATTAACTGTTCTTTCACACTAGTTGTGTGTAGGACGCACTATGAAAGTGTAGAGACAGACTGACAAGTTCAATACCATAGCCGGGATTTGAAACACGGATGTTCTGGTTTCCGTCCAGCCGCTGTAACCATTTGAGCTACAATGGCCAACGTGCCAACATGACATTAAATTCTCCAACTGACTCGTGTTTCTCCCGGTAAACCACTAGGAGTTCTCATAAACATATGAGACAACTGCCTTAATGGCGACTTACTCTGCTGTAAGTACTTTAAGGCGCGGGCTTTATAGTTCGGACCACTATTGGGTACAATTAATGGAAATTAATTGTGCTTTCACACTAGCCGTGTGTAGACGCACTATGAAAGTGTAGAGCCAGACTGAAGAATCCAATGCCATAGCCGGGATTTGAAGTGCGTCCTACATTCATAGTACGTCCTACACACGGCTAGTGTGAAAGAACAATTAATTTCAATTAATTGTACCTAATAGTGGCCCGAACTATAAAGCCCGGGCCTTAAAGTACTTACAGCATAGTAAGTTGTCATTAAGGTAGTTGTCTCATGTGTTTATGAGAACTCCTAGTGGTTTACCGGGAGAAACACGAGTCAGTTGGAGAATTTAATATCATGTCGGCATGTTGGCCATACTAGCTCAAATGGTTGGAGCGGCTGGACGGAAGCCAGAAGATTTGTTGTTCAAATCCCGGCTTTGACATTGAATTGTTCTTTTATTTATTTGTTAAGACGTGCTACTTATGCAAAAATTAAATAAAATATAACCATATAGTTTTTACAAAGTTTAATACCTCGTAGATATATTTTATATGATATATAAATATCTATTGATATGATATATAATAGATATATAAATATCTATTGATATGATATATAAATATTCTCACGAGAATTGTTACAAGCGCTGATTAAAAAATCAAGTTTGAGGAACATGCTTCCATGTAAAGAATAGTTTGAGGTGAGGGGAATTTTCTTGTGAAGTGTTGATGTCCTTGGAAGATGCTGTTGTATCCAATATTTGCTTTCTTACTTAAGCTGTAACAAAATATTCAACTTCTTCCAAAATATTGGCTGAGCGGTTAAGACTATGTGTCTGATATAATTAGAACTGAGTTACAGTACTAGATCGTTTTAAGGGTAGATTAAATCATTTTATAATGAAATTATAGATATATACATTTTTTTATCAATGCTGTTATACACAGGATAAGCACTCTGAACAGCAGTTCTGTAATAATGCTAAAAGATTTTCGGATCAAAAGCTGTTAGGTCGAACATATGACCCTGGCATGTTGAATGGACATCAATTTCAGAAATAAAAGTTGCTAGCCTTTTCGAGTTAGATGTTGTTAAGTCAAGTAGTTGCCACATTAGCAGTTTGGTGGTGTAACTACATTGTGCTTCCCAAGCTCTTATATATCAACTGTTGATACATTTTAGATTAGACATTTAGACATTAGACATTTTTAGATATTCCTCAAGTGCACTTTCAGAAAGGTTATCTGTATTTCCCGATAACAGGGCACTCTTCCATGCCTATTGACTAAATTTTTGGCAATATTTAGATGAAGAAACAATCAATGATTAAAGTCCCTTCCAAATGGGTGAAACTAATCCAAGATTCATACAGAAGTCCATTGATATTGTCCATGTGAAACGTCCACTGGCCAATAATGGGGATTATGATGGCACTCCAATTGTTGAAGCTGTTTTACTTCAAAGGTGTCCTTGACCATGTCCTTGTAGGAAGTATTCCTGAATTCACTTAAACCGGGGTGTGTATTTTTGAAAAGGATGTGTACCAGAAGTTGCTCACACAATGTCTTCCACGTTTTATCGTCCCCAATCTCTAGTGAGGTTGTAAGCCTTACCGGAGGCATGTGATAGTGCGAAAAACACACCAGATAGGTTTTGGAAAATTAAGAATACAAAATATTACGATGTTTGTTCACTGCTGAAACATGTCACTGCCAGAAGTTACCACATTTTATGACACAAAGACATAGGGTAGTGAAGTAGAGGATGATGTAGCAGAGATGGAGTGATGTTTTGATAAGTGTTGTATGTCAATCCATGAAGTGCATACTGGATTAATCCGTACTAGAGATGTATTGCTGAAAATATAGTAATAGTTTATCCATAGCTACATATTATGATATTGTATAATGGAAAACTCTAACCTTAAGAATCAGAAACTGTTAAGTCCAGTGTCTAAATAACTTTTGATCCATTTTAGGTTAAAAGTTGTTAAGTCCTAATAATAAAATATCCTGTAACACATGCTACATATGTCAAACAGGCTGGCCCCGTAGCTCAGTCGGTGGAGCACCTGCCTACCGTGCTAGGGGTCACGGGCTCGATTCCCGGCGATGGAATTCCCGGCCAAGATAATTCCCCATCTTCCCCAGAGTTTGGAAGTATGTATGAGAGTGTGAATGTGTGCGTGATGTAATGATTAAAAATCAAAGATAACGAGTTAACAGCGGCCTCCGATATGACCATAGTAGTTAAAGGAAAACAAAGGAACAAGGGGAAAAAAAGGTCAAACTATGGGAAAAACTAACGAACCCATCACATAAAATTCTTTCATTTGTGTTACTATTTTAGTATTTAAAATTACTTTTGGAAACTTTGACCAGATCTCCTGCAGAATTTTGAAACAGTGACATAGCCACCTCTGCTTTTGACCCCTTCAATTGCAGTAACTAGTTTACTTATTTTAGTTAACTGATAGAAATTAATCATTTCTCCACACTTTATTAATCTATCAAAAATCTTAGCCTATGTACGGCAAGTGTGGAGAATTGATTAATTTCCATCAATTAACTAAAATAAGAGTTAAATGATGAAGCCTGGGACTTAAGTACTTACGATAGTAAGTCGCCAAAAAACGGTGTATCTCGGATGCGAGAGCCCTTAGTGGTTTATCGGGAAAATATCAGTCAAATGGAGAATTTGATGTCAGGACGGCACGTTGGCCATGGTAGCTCAAAGGGTGAGAGCGACTGGACGGAATCCGGGAGATCCGTGGTTCAAATCCCAGCCGTGGTATTGAATTTGTTATGTTGACTCTATCTATTAGTTTATTTATGTTTAAGATAAATGTAGAAGCAGGAGGTAACTCTTTTTCATGAAAAAGAGTCATTAGAGAAGCAATTTAAGAGCTGTGGTAAAGACAATTACAAATCTATGTTAGTAGTAAATGGTGTTGTAGTGGAATTAAGGCCATAGATAACTTTATTTATTGATTTATTGATTTGTTTGTTTGTTTATTTATTTATTTATTCATTCTCTTATTTAGTTTTTTGGGATGTGGCTAGAGGAAGCCATCATTTCATTTTGTGCTCTAGATGTAAATATAACTCATAAAATTTAACTAATATACTTCAGGAACGTGACACCAATGCAAAATTTATTTTAGTGCAACATTTTAGTAGCCCTTATTCTTCTGACTACTTCATGTAAATCCAGATGGGCATTTGTAGAATACAATATAGTACTTTTTTGGGAATCAGAAGCCCTCAAAGTTACAGGTTGAGAATTTAATATGTTTTATATTAATATTCAATAATATTTAATATGTATTGCATTAAACTTCCTCCATTTCCATTTGATTTGCACTGTTCTTTATGCTATCATAGGAAACAAAATATAATTATCTGAACAGCCAAGGATCTCGAAACATCTTACAACTCTTTAAAAGTTGATCAATCATTAGTTATCTTCGATTCTTATATCTGTGCCAGTTATAGTTAGAAATGTTGTATCCCACTCACATATTAAAGAGATTTCACCAGAAATAGTTGAATATACTGCCATTAAAGTTAGATTTCTGTACAAATGAAAGATGAAATTGTATAATGTTTTATAACTAGTATTTTTAAATAAGAGATTAAATCTAATTTCAGGAGAAATGTGGAAATTATTAAAATACAATATAGTTGTAAAAATCATACAGATATACATATTGAACTTTTAACTGTCTGAGTTTTGATGGGAAGTTGTTCAAAACTCTACCATAAAGTTTCTATATCCAATTTCTGTATGTCCCCTGTAGCTAAATGTTACGTATTGTTAAAATGGCTTTTGGGAGGGCTCAGGGAATATCAAAGAGCATTCCTGTGGAAGCCTGTATATCAAAGATTAATATATGTAACAGTTCTTGGAAATTTTCCCCTAGAGCGGGTGCTTTCACACATTTGAATTGCTATTTCTTCACAAAGTCTGCCGGAATGTCGTGATGCGCCAATGATTCAGGTGTTCGGGTAATCCTACAAGATAGTTCAGTTTTTGATCACTATGCTAGCCGGCGTCTTGTTGACTAATTTTCTGACTGGTGCCGATAAGCAGCGCTCCTCCGCCCCAACGTGAGATGGCGCAACTACATCCTCAGCACTCGAAGGCTCCTTGGAGATTGGCTGGCGATTATGTACATAATGATGTGGGTGGGGACTGTCAATCCAGAAGAACTGCCGAGTGGGTGGAAAAGATTTATTACCGTGGCTGTTAATCTATTGTATCGATATCGTTTATGACTTTCAGGAAGTGTATGCAGATCAAGTTTGAATTATGTAATATCTCCTTCGGCAGCCTGCATTAGTATTTCACAAATTAAAACTTCCTATTATGTATAAGTTAAATAAATACGTAATTATATGCATAAAATGTTTTACTGTTAAGCAAAGCGGTAATCTAATTCTGAATTTTATATAAATATTTCACGTTAAACTGCAAAAATGTGTTTCCTGAAATCATTTAATATTTTGTGATTATAATTTTATCATATTATAATTAGGATTATAATTACTTACCTGACATTAATGTCAAATGGCTGGAAAGAATCTATTCTGCCATCGTAGAAAATAAGATGTTGCATGGGGCAGAGATATGGGGAGTGGAAGAAGCATGGGAAGAGGTGGATGTTATTAACTGATCTTTCTGTAAATATATTTTGGGCTTACCGGTAGCTTAACCCAATGGGGCAGCACAATTAGAGTTGGGAAGACATTCAACAAGGGTTAAAATTGTCTCAAGGGTATTGAAATATCTATTCAGAGTTGCCAATTTGGAGGAAAGCAATATTATCGAGGAATGTTTTCTTTTGCAGATGAGAAGCAAATGGGGAGAGTCTTGGGCACAAAAAGTAAGGGAACTGTTGGAACAGATAGGTATGGGACATATTTGGAAAACGAGAAGTATTATTATAGGGGCTTTTGGAAAGAGGTAGAATTAAGGCTGGAAGATTTAGATAGCCAAGTTATATTTACTAGTGTAAGGGAGAAAAGATCATTGAGGACATATAGGGAAATAAAGACAGTGTGGGGGAGGGAGAAGTACATAGATGTGTGTAATAAGTCAGGGTGAGAAGGATTTGCCTGGGCAGGAAGAGGAGTTAGAAATTTGAAAGGTATTACATATGAAAAGGATACAGGGAAATGCCCAATGTGTGGAGAAGAGGATACAGATTGGCATAGTATACTTTATTGCAAACAAACAAAGATATAGAGAGAACAAATTAGGCAACAAAAGTGTGACAGTTTTAGGGATGGGAGGAGGTATTAATAATAAAGAAAATGTTATTGGTAAAAGGAGAAAAGAATGTAAGAAATATAGGTGAATATCTGAGGAAAGTTAGAGTGAAATCGTTAAGTTTGATGAAGAATAAATAATAATTAAGGGCTGGAAAACTAGAACGAGGGCTACAAGGGTGAGGATGGTCATCAATACACGGAAAATCAGGGGTTATGTGTATTGAGACCGAGACTTGGTGCAAGCAGGTAGGAAGGGTATGTTAGATGTGAATAGTCATTTTGTTATTTTGTGAAATAAATGTTACAAATGTCAAATGTCAATTACCAAAACTAATTAGTACCGGACCCAAATATCTTTTTTCCTTTAACCAAATATTCCACTAATTCTATAACTAATGAAAATTGCTAATACATTTTTAAAAGTTTGGTGATACTTGATTCTAGATCGATAGGGCAACTTACAGCACTTTACTATGTGGTACATAATAGCTGCCGCACGAAACCGACTCATTAATTTAATAAAGCAATTTTAGTTATAAATATTTCGTCTGAAAGCAATCTCGATTATTGCTTTGAACGGGATATTTGAAGTTTGGTTTATTGGAGTTCTGCTGTATTTATTATTGCATTTCGTGAAAAGTCTTTCAATGTAATATCATTTAGCTACCAGTAGTAGCATGCGATACAAGTTAGCTGGATACAGAGCATGAACGACGCCAGATATACAGCACAGCCATCAAAAGTACAAACGCCGAAAACAATGTAAGCAGTACTCTGCGAACTAGTGAAGCATTCCGTTGACAGTATATGCAGACGCAAGGTCAAGGTGTAGTATAACGCGACTGTTTTGTTTCGTCTCACTGTAAGGCGGCGTTGTCATGGCCAGGCTGTACCTACCTGCAGCTGTTTACATACGCGAGCAATAACAGTACAGTCCATGTGTAATATACCTATGTATAAACGTACGTCTCCTGCCTTTATTAATATGTGTTACTGTTAAACAAATCAAGCAGCCAAATTGAGGTAGACAAAATTGTAATGCTCAATGTGCAAAGAGTACACTAATGATGACATGTGTTGCTCTAGCAGTTTTCAACTTCATTTCTTTTGCATATACTAAAGTGCAATTTTCTGAAAATGTAGTGCAAATAGATTTTCTTATGGAGGAAAATGATGCAATCAAAAACTGAAATAATTCCTTAAAAATCTCAGTTTTGACGATTTTACAAACACATGTTTCCACCATTTTAGTACCATTTGAGTGATTTTGTCTGGTATTGAATTCAAATTTGCTCTACTAAGCGCACATAAAATAGTTTTTCCAACCCTAAGACACGAAAAGCTGATGTTTTCTACTCACGTGGCTTTCTCTACAACTTTTTCAACAAAAGACAATAAACAATAGCTTATTTTTATACCTAGTTCATATTTTGGTTATATATATATTGTTTTATTCCGTATTTCCTTATAGGCGCAATCGAGTAATATGTTAAAACAGTGGGCTTTGGAATTTACTCAAGTCTTTTAACACCAGGTAGCTATGAGATGATTTTGATATTCCAGTTATACTTTGCATGTTCAAGAGGGGTTGAACCAGTAACATCTACCCTTTTGGGAAACATAGAAATATGTCAAAATACAAACCAATAGCAATGAATATCTAGTTTAACTCCAAAACTTCAATACGTTGGGCATGTGCTTTTGAAAATCTACCTTTCTAATCAGACTTTCTGTGTCTCTTACGATTTAACAGTTGCTCGAAAGTCGTAAAAAATAAGAATGTCTTCTAAGATTATTTTCAGAAAATTCAAAATTTCATTTCGTTTGTCGTGTGATTAAAACATACGGTATAGATATTTTTGAGGTTGTAAAATGTTGTATTAACTTCGCCGTGTAAAAGACAGATTGGGCTGAAATATCAAGTTTGTTACTTAGACGGGATATTGTTTAGGAGTTACTGTTTGCGCTACACACATGCGCAAGGGAGCTTTTTTTCTAAAACCATTCTTTTCTATATAATAGCCTTCGAAATATGACATTCCGGAGAGTGTTGGCATTGAAATTTTAATTGAATTGCTATAATGAACAACCTAACTTCCCTAAAGTTGAAATGAGTGAGTACTGGCATACGAAACCGTGGTTCAAATCTCATTTATACACTGAAGTTTTCACTGTGATTCTTCGAAATTCAACTTTTATCCTTCGCAAAGTTTTGTGTAGAAGAAAATTGATAGTCATTAATTATTCAACGATGATGGGATTGAATTATAAGAAAGTAAAATTCTTAAAAAGCGTACACTTTTGTGCATTAGGAAAAGTAATGGTTTATAATGGTCAAGTAATTATTTAA
This sequence comes from Mantis religiosa, assembly GCA_030765055.1. NCBI lineage: Eukaryota > Metazoa > Arthropoda > Insecta > Mantodea > Mantidae > Mantis > Mantis religiosa. Next base: position 55,817,168 of record CM060958.1, on the reverse strand, counting down.
AGCATATGAAAGTTTCCAATCTACTAACCCTCGAAAATTTAAAAAATAAACAGTCTCTTTTCATATTACCTCTCCTGCTGTAAATATCAAACACGGTTACCATATCCATATACTTAAATTGAACACTGCATAGTTTCTGGTAATCTATGCAGCACAATGGTACGAACCCTTTATTTGAGGACGTAAATTAAAAAAAAAATATCCTCTCTTAAATTCCTCTTTTGGGGAACTATCATGTTCCACAAGATTTAAAATCAGCATTTTTTTGTGCTGAGAGTAAAATTAAAGTTATCATAGGAATTACCTCAATGAAAGGACATAATATAACAGTAATAATTACTAAATGGCTAAGACATATTTAATTATTACCAACATAATCATTTAATACAGTTATCTTCAAAGGCTGTAAGTGCATAATTCCCGGCTTTTGACCTGATTACACTGCGCGACAAAAAAAATTGTGTGTTTTGAGCACTTCATGAGGCAATTCCTACTAATTTTGGGTTGAGAAAAACAAATACGACAGTGAACATTTTTTATTATCTCTAGTTTCTATGATATACACAAGGTGGAAGTATTACGTATAAACGGATTGAGAGAAAAGGATACATTTTAATTACATACATGCTAACAACAATGAAAGTGCATTTGATTTTTTTAAACTGCTAATTACATGCTAATTGTTATAAATTGCTAGAAAAATACTTAGCAGATTCTGAAGAGAATCATATGGTTGCATACTGACTTCGTCGTCTTTTATCTTGCCTCTTGTGATGGAGTTCCGCAGAATCCCTATACAAGGACCAACAGTAATCCGCAGGAATTAATTCATTCTGACGGCCCTGATATCTTTGTTCCATAACAGAAATGTGTTGATAGAACCTCTCCTCATGTTCATCACTAACAGCTCCACAACTAGGAGGGGAAAAGTCTAGGTGGGAGTGGAGAAAATGGATCTTAAGGGACATGTTGCATCCAAGGTTACGGTATTTTTGCAATGTGAAATGAAATGTGTAGTGTTTAACGCCCGCTTTTACTGCATAGGCACCGCAGGCGGTGACACTGATGATGGATGAGATGAAGATGGAGCACCGGTGGAAAGAGATGGCGGGGGAAACCGGAGGTCCCGGAGAAAACCCGCCCCAACGCCGTGTTGTCCACCAAAAATCTCACTTTGCGGTCGCCTGGGATCGAACCCGGGCCGCCTTGGTGAGAGCCAAGCGGTCTAACCACTGAGCCACGGCGTGGCCCGGTATTTTTGCAGGAGCACTGTCTCCAAATTCTTGTATTTTTCATCTCATTTGTTGCCTAAAACTCCATAAACAACACCCTTGAAGGCTTCCCAAGCTTCCTTTTCTTTCCCCTACAAAATTTGGTCAAATGCAGGATCCGCCACAAGTTCTCTTATTTGTGGTCCGACAAAAATGCCTTCCTTAACATTTGCATCACTTAATTTCCAAAATTTTCTCTGATTGTGTTTTGTAATATGACAGATGTGCCAACTCCCAAAATATGCCTCAAATTTAAAATATTCACCCTAAAAACTGAAATGACACTTTATCTTTAAAACAAGTGCTAATTTATCATTTCTAAGCTGATTTTTGAATTCAACTGATGGAAATACATGTAAATTCACTATTTTTAAGTTCGAAACATTTTCATTGTTTCCCAATGTTATTTCCGTGACGTTTATGAGAGATAGGATTGCTTGAAAGCTAAAATTAAGCTCATTCGGGTATTAATGTCATTATTCTTTTGCGTATATCGTCCGCTTCAATGCAGACAAACGACACTATTTTCCATTTCGATAGTATATTGCACTTGTGATAGTCGACACATACCCGAAGGCGGCCCTAGAGTGTCATCCTTGCTACCAAGAAATTCTAAACAACGTCGCTAGATGGCAGGAGTATACAGCTCTTCGTGTGGATTTTGGATGATGCAAGTAATAGCAAAGCTGAACGTGCAATTTCGTAAATTCAAGGAATAATCTCCTAATGTAGCTGTGAAATAAACTTCAAATTTTTTAGCTAGTTACCAGTTTCTATATGCAAAAAAGTCTGAAAGCATAAGAATTTTTGTAATAAAGGTTTATTTAAGGTTTTGTCGCGACCATTAACATTGTAAATTCGTTGGTTAATAACTTTACATAATAAATAACATTTTTAACAGAATACAATGTGTAGAGTTGACAAGTTTTACGAATCAGTTAAATACAATGGTAAATATTACAACAACTTAAAAAAATAGTAAAACTGTAAGTGAGAGATGCATCATTCAGTGCTGCAGAAAGGCTTTTCGGGATGCCATATTGTCTGCGCTGGTCTTCAAATTTTGGACAGGTAAGTCGCCATTAAGGTAGTTGTCTCATTTGTTTATGAGAACTCCTAAGTGGTTTACTGGGAGAAACACGAGTCAGTTGGAGAACTTAATGTCATGTCGGCACATTCGCCATAGTAGCTCAATGGTTAGAGCGGCTGGATGGCAACCAGAAGATCCGTGGTTCAAATCCCGGCTATGGCATTGAATGTTTCAAGTCTGACTCTATCTGTCCATACTTTAGCCTACACACGGCCAGCGTGAAATCACAATTAATTTCCATATATATATATATATACGTCCTCCAACGTTGTCATATGAATGAAATGAATGAGCTGATGCTCAAATGAGTCCGGGTCCAATAGAGCTTAGTGCTACCTCACATTTGTCTTTCAGGATGAAGGAAAATCACTGAAAAAGCCTTATCCAGGTAACTCGCCCTAACCGAGATTCGAACTCGGGACCTCTTGAACGTGAGGCAGACACACTACCATCTACACTGCCGAGGTGGGCCTCTATAGGTTAATTTATCAACAGTGTTAAAAAACCTGTATTTCAAATAAATTTTAGCGTTATAATTGATAATATCAAACTGCGAATTTTGTTAAGAATGAAACACAAAGTCTTATGCTCATATGACTTTCCTTATCAATAAAGACCAGAGAGGTGTGCGATCGAATGCGATACAAGTTAGCTGGACACACAGACTTCAAATGTACAGCACGGCCATGAAATGTGCAAACGTAGAAAACTATGCGAGCTAGTGAAGCATTGCCTTTAAAAGTGTACGCAGACGCAAGGTCAAGGTGTAGCATAACGAAACTGCCTTGTTTCCTCTGGTAGTGAGGTGGTTGTCATCTTACACGCCTCCGCTATTTACCTATCAAGTATCTTTATATTTAGATATACATCGTTTACAAAAGAATGTGTAAAAAAGTATGTTTATATATATATATATATATATATATATATATATATATATAGATATATATTTGTAATTTACGTCCTACAACGTTAAGTGGTATGAATGAAATTGATGAAATGATGAGCAAATAAATCCGGGGTCTATGGAGCTCAGAGCTGTCCGACATTCGTCTTACAGGATAAGGGAAAGCCCCGGGAAATACTCACCCTGACTGAGATTGGAACTCGAGACCTCTTGAACGTGAGGCAGACACTGTACCATATACGCTACCGAGGCGGGCGTATTTCAATTTAGTGTACTAGTTCCATATACATGGCTTTCTGCCGGCAAAGGGGAAACAAACGATAGCTAAAGGTTTAAAAGCGGAGAGCTGTATGCTGACAGAAAATTTTTGCCTTTTCCATGTTACATAAGAAACAATTGAATAGGGATATTTGGTAAGCGGCTAAAGCTGCAACAATGTTAGATATAAACGTTCTGCTTATACCGAAATAAACATTTGAGTTTTTATTTTTAAATTTTTTGGTACAGAATTAATTTTGAATTAAGAGGCATGCATAAGTATTTGAACGCTTTTTCGATGGTTATCCTTCTTTCCTTGATAAAAATTTATATACAAGCTGAAGACCGACCTCCTCGTCTAAACAACATAATTTCCGTCTTTGAAGTGTTAATCTCACAGTCGTGCTTGCAGCACTTTTTTGCAGTACGTTTAATGTGTTTTGTAGCTTTATGATGCCTTTAGAACCAAACGCTAAGTCATCGGTTCAATTGCTCTGTATCCTGTTGAGCTATTCTCATAATTTCCTCTGCTGCCAGGATGAAAAGTAAAGTACTTAGTGGATCACACTGTAGCACTCGGTTTGTTTGGAGTATCTGCTATGAGGAGATATTGTTTGATATTCTTATTTTGTTCCATTGTAGCATTGAGTTTTAATTTGTGTGCATTTGTTGCTTCAGACTAGGGCTTCGCGCAAAGGAAATTATAAGGGGGATGCACGAAATTGGCTCAACTTATGAACAGCAATGACGCTATTCAGAAGAAACAAGTCATGCAGTCTAACATATGGGGTAGACGTCATATGCTAAAACCTTACCGAAAAGGATCTATGCATACTGGAGCGTCAAAGACTACCAGATCCAGACTCGCCTGCCTTCTCGCAAGAGGAGCATTCCTCATTGTGGACATCAGGACATGCTCATCTTTACCAAGCACAGGAGCCTCAGCATCAAACTGCATATGAGAGATATGCCTACAAGACTGGCGGTACATGTCTCTCACCTATGATTTGTTACAACTCATCACTTCATGAACAAGTGGAAACGTATGAATGTAAACCATGTGTTCAAATATGTGAAAGCTATCACTTAGAACTCTGCAGCAAAAGAAAATATCAATTAGAGACTATGCAACCCAAGGTTAAGGGCCGAATCTCATTTATGTAATTTATATATTTAATTTTTATTATATTGCTACCTAGTTGCAAAAAGTATAAGGAGGCGTTCACACACTATTTCAAGAAAATTAAAAATATATATTCCACTTCCATTGTAATATGTTTAGATATCTTATATTTAATCAAAATCAAGAGACAATATGGCTAAAATAAAAACTGTGTGTTAGAAATTTCGTATGCTGCCTTTGTGAGCTAGGAGCTTGGTATTTATTATAAGCATATTTCGATTTTGAGCGCTAGTGGTCATATAAACACAATACATGCAAACGGTTTTGTGAAAATAAATCAGATGGGATCGTGATGAGAATTTTTGGGTGATTAAAATCGTTCGTTTGTGATATAGGAATCTTGTTCGAAGATACAGTTTTAAAATATAGCATGAAAACAATTAAATGAAGTGTCTTAGATTCAGTAGTACAAAATGGGTAAAGATACTGGTTCTGCATAGAAATAAATTAAAACACTGAGGTGTTTCATACTCTCACGAATTTCTGTGTTCACTGTTATGCAAACTTACCTTACACAGAACTAATCGTTCCTAATACACGTGAATCCAAATGTACAGTAACAATTCTTATCTATTTAGTTGGTGTAGTTAAACTTTTAAAATCCATACCTTCCTTTAATTGTTTAAACTCTCGCTCTCTTTGCAAATCAAAGAGAAGAACACAAATAGATATTCACCACATAAAACGGTAGCGGACTTGACAATTGAGAAAAATAAATATCTTTAATGTGGTTAATGCTACCGAAGTATTATATGGCATAAGTTTGTCATAATAATATTTAGATTTTATTCATAGTAAGTTTTACCAACCTCATCCACTTATGTTCCAAGAATTCATTTCATTTCGTTTGAAATAAGGGGATCTTAAGCAAGAAGCGCTGTCAGATGAGCTAGCTCTCAACAGACTCTTAATCTTTACTCGGTTGTTCGGTCGGTTGGTCTGTCTGTCTGTCTGTCTGTGCTATTTTGATCTAAACCATTAGATTTATTGTTGGGGAAAATCAAGAATAACAAAGGCTGGCCCCGTTGCTCAGTCGGTAGAGCACCTGCCTGCCGTGTGAGGGGTCCCTGGTTCGATTACCAGCTAGGGTGGGGATTTTTCTCCAACCAAGGTGATTCCCAATCTTCCTCAAAGTCTGTAAGTAGGAATTCTAGTTGCAGTTGCAGCGAGGTCTACACGGAAGACCCGAAGACTCCGGTTTCTATCAGCCCGGGTGCGATGGAAGATCCCAGGGCTCTTTCCATGGAGTAATACCTTCAGTCTAAAAATACCCCCCGCTCCATCGACAACAACGTCAAGGCGGGTGGAAGTGGATACGCCACTTATGCGCTTCAACTCCGTAGGGAAGACTGCCGAATAATCTCGGTGGGGCCATCTGGTGATCTAGCACACCTTCTACTAGCTCTGCAGGCCAGTACCCGGGACCTTTTAGGCAACCCTCTGACCCCTCCGGACGGCAGAAGCCTGGCCTGAGGTACCCGATCTCCCGCGGGCTACGAGAATACACTGACCCTCGAGTCCAACCCAATCCGAACAACTCCCATTCAGGGAGGAGATCGAATATTCGGCCTGAGGTTCCTCTAGTAACTTCAGAGGTACCACGAGTGCTAAGGGTCCGCAGCGCTCGTACCACAACGGCTGAAGTGGACAGATCCTTCCCTATAGTAAGTATGAATGATAGTGAGAAATGAGATAGAAGAGAGACACTGACTGATCTAATGTTTAAATAAACCAAAGTTCCAGCAACCCAACGTGTACGAGTTATCGCTGATAAGGCGGTTTGTTCTGAAGGAGAACGGTCGCCAATATGACCCTCCCAGCCAAAGGCGGGAGTGTAAATGGAACACACACATAAGAAAAGAATAACACAATCTTTTCCAATTGTTGTGTAGGTGGTCTGTATTAGTGGAGCTTTCTTGAAAGTCTTAAAGTTAATCTTGAAACCTACTGAACATAAACCTTTTTTTTTTTTTTTTTGTTTTTTTTTTTTGTTTTAGACTTAAGCTCCTTTTCTCTTTGGAGTTGTGCTGTTCACAGACCAGATGAATAGAGTTGCTTCGGTTAAGGAACGTTATATGTCTGTTTTTATATACTAAATGCAATACTTATCATACTACCTAGGGGTAAGCAGTAGGAAAAAAACGAAAATCTATTGGTTTGAAAGCTGAACATGATTTCCAGAGCTCCATAAAGCAAGACGCATGCATATTCATGCATGAGGCCTACCAGATAAGCCTTGTGTTAATGTCTGTACTGCATACAATAGCTCGTTTTGCTTCTCACGCACGTTAAATATTCCGCTGATTGTTTTACACTTTAACATTCAATTACGTTTGACGTAACCGCCACGGTTGATTACCTCAATATTTACATTCCGCCTTGAGTCAGATCATCGTGCCATCGTCACCTTCTTCTGTCGATCCCAAATATGGCAGACGTTTCCAAATACGGGACTCGTACTGACCGCTAGTTGAACTTAATGGAACAACACCTTCATTTCTTTAAGTCATGCTGTTGAAATCCGTGCACTATGCCAATCACACCTCCATTGTGGTCGGGATGTTTCGCCGTCTCGGCGCGAATTTCTAATGCTCCGTGAGTCCATTTCCCTTGGAGATAAATCCAGACAGTTGTGACACGACATTGAATACGACAAACCGTGTTCTTTAAGCGGCGCAAACAGTGATCATTACACTTGGATGTTGATTACGTCATGTTTCCCTTTACTTACAACTTACTTAACAGTTACTCATAGGGGAAAATGTTAAATTTTACTAAAGAGATTTTATTTTACTCTATACTAATTAATCGCATACTGCGCATTACTTAAAAGTAAAATAAAATAAAAATTACCACTTATTTAAATACTAATATGCAGAACTTCGATATATAACAATGTTCAAATTAATTATATATTATACAGGGTGTCTCTAAAGTCACTATCTATTTCAATGAAGGAAGACAGGGATTGAAAAATAAATATTATTTTGAAGGGTTACACATATTCTAGTGCCCTTCTCCATGACCTCCATCTAGCTCAAAAAAACATACGCCATCTTTTATTAGTGGACCGAAATGTAGGCTATAACATGTAAACCGCAATTCGACCTGCTGCTTCCCAGATACGATTCCGTAGCTCAGGCAGGCCATTCATTTTGCTAGTGTACACTTTAGATTTGATGTACCCCCATGTAAAAAGGTGTAAAGGAGTAAGTTCCGGTGAACAGGAAGCCCACAGCCGAGGTGAACCTCTGCCTATCCATCTCCCTGGAAAAGTTCTGTTCAGGTAATCACGGACGATGTTTGCAAAATGTGGAAACGCACAATCTTGCTAAAACACAACTGTATCCAGTATGCCATCCTCTTGAAGCTGCGGTTCATAGAATAGTTTTAACATGTTGAGGTAGATGTTATCTGTTCTTGACCTTTCGGCAAAGAAAAATGGGCCACACAGTTTTGCGTTTGTTATACCCAACCAATCATTGATTTGCGGTGTATCACGTTCCCACTCCGATACCTCATGTGGTTCTTCATATGCCCATATTCGGCTGTTGTGTCTGTGCACTTTTCCATAAACATGGAAAGTGGCTTCATCGGAGAATAAAATGTTGTCCATTAAATTCTCACTATCTACATATTCCAGGAGGTCATAGCACATTGCCCGACGACAGGCGAAATCCTCGTCCTCAAGATGGTGCAGAACTTGAATGTGTTACGGACGTTTTCGTGGAGTAAACGTAGAATTTTCCACACTGTGTTGCGAGGGACGTTCAGTTCCCAACTGAGACGTCGAATTGATGCCTCCGGAATCATATCACTGGCAATTTGAACTTGCTGCACTGTTTCTGCCAAGACTTGTGGTCGTCCAGGACTGTCTCATCACACACACTCCGGTACGCTTAAATTTGTTCACAAGCAGACGAATGTGTGCCTTTGATAGGGCTGGTTTGTGATATTTACGGGTAAATTCCGCTCTGGCGTCTTTATATGACAATCCGCGTACCCGTGCACAAACAATGGCAACCCGTTTTTCTGTGCTAAACATCTTGCACTAAGATACCAGTATCTGAAAAGCAAAGAAACAAAATATTGTGTTTTCATTGAAATGGATAGTGAATTTAGAGACACATGTATTAAGATACCTAAAAGTACTCAAAAGCTAACAATTGGAACGGGATTTCTTCGTTGTAGAGGTATTTCTAAAGTTGGGAAGCCATATGTAGCATGACGAAGTGGTCTCTCAGGTCCTTTGCTGTTCGAGCGTCGTCTTTCTATCAGCCGTCCAGCATATCGTCGACTATTGCACCACTAGCTGTTAATTCATCTATTGTATCTGCTTAAAAATGAGTTATCAGATCTCTTATTCTCAAGGGTGGTTGAGAATGAAAGATATAAAATCTGAATAAGTAAAATTTTAATATATCATTTAAGTTTATTTTCCACAACTTCGATGTTTCCAAATGTAATCTAAATTCAATTTACACCAGCTTAATCAAATAATACTTCAAAATACAATATGAATCCTTTAACCACTACTAATCTCAAATATTACTTAAATCTTTAAAACAATATATTGATGAATTAAAGAAAAAGAAACGCCTGCTCACTCCTGAGTACATTGATTGACAGATGATTTCCCCCCAAGCTTCTTCAGCAAGATTATTGACTTCTTTTCTTCAGAACACTGAATATACATTATTACATAATATCTTTTCTTTTAGATCATTCTTCTGCTCGTCCACTCATCACTTTAAAACTTCAACCTTATCCGCGTCCTTTTTCCACAAGCAAGATTATAGATTTTGTCTCTCCATAGCAACCGTTCATTTATTTATACTAACGTCACTTTACCAACCAATATTCATATTTATTGCAACTTAATACAGTGTTTGAACACAATTAAGCCATGTCATTTGTAATACGTATTCTCTCTTAAAAGTAAACGATTAGAAATGTCAAAAAGTTGTCATTCATCCTTTCTCTTGCATACACACACACTATCATCGAAGTTATCATCAAAATATTCATCTATACTGTAATAGGCTCTGCTTATCAATAATTTATATTTATATTTAAACTTAGCAGCTGACACAGTATTTTGAGGCTTTCCGGAAGCTTAAGTAGTTTTGGACCAAATTATTGGGGCTTATGTTCAAATGTTATAGCCTTTTGACCTTTAACTATATAGTTATTCTTTTCCCTTGTTTCATATGTGTAGATATCGGAATTTTTGGAGGTTATATTCCTGTTATGTACAAAAAGTATTGTTCGCAGAATAAATATGCAGGGAAGAGTAAGTATGTTTAATTTTTTAAAATACGGTCTACATGAACACGTACATGTTATTTTTGCCAGGTATCTGATAGCTCTTTTCTGTAGGAGAAAAATTCTGTTAAAGTTTAATTTGGAAGAGTGTCCCCACAACTCGATGCCATAAGAAATGTGTGAATGTATTAATGCAAAATATACTAATTTGCTAGTATCTACTGAGAGAAAATTGGCTAAATATCGCAACACAAAAAGTCCTTAGCTTAATTTGCTTTCCAGTTTTTCAGTGTGGTTGTTCCAAGTTAACTTGTCATCAAACATTAAACCTAAAATATTTACACTTTTTACACACTGGACTAGATTATTGCCTATATTAAGCTGAGGATCGAAAGGACTCCCTTAAAATCAAATAGAATTAATTCTCTTTTATTGTGCATCAGTACACAGCCTGATATTATTAAACTACTGTGCCACGACATTGTAGGTCAAATTTGCATCAATTTCTAGATTTAATAAGTAGCTGTTGCTGAAACCCTGTGTTTCATCGTCTGCATACAAACTTAAAGCTACATTACCCTGTACCACAATTTCTATGTTGTTAATATACAGAATAAACAATAAAAATTCCAAAATAGACCCCTGGGGCACGCCAGACTGTATCTCTACAGTGTTTGAGGTAAAGTCACCTTGTTTACATTTCAGTTGTACATATTGTACATACACGTACCTTTTGTTTTTAGAATTTCACTTCCAAATACTTAATATAAACATTATAATATGTTTAAATATTTTTTAATTTTAAATAACACTACCAAGTAAATAAACAAAACTCATTTTTAGTGCCCAATAAAAACAACTGTGACACAATTGTTTTTAACTTCGCTTCTCCGACCATCTGCGGAAAATTTAAATTAGCCTCGCTGCGAACTGCATCGTATGTGACATTTTCAATGGCAAAAATTGTAAGAAAGTTCAAATCAGAGTAAAGGAAATTGGAAGTAAACACACGCCATTAAGTTGGACGTCGCTTGGCATTTAAATTCGCGCCTGTTGAAGTTTTAAAATACTAAGAGAGCAAAAGTTGGTAATATACCAAAGTGAGTCAGCTGCTCCTATTTATTTTTTAATTTATGCAGCGTGCTAAGCGACTTACGTCTTTCTTGAATGCCTTCTAATGTATTATTTGCAGAAGACGAGGGATAGACTAAATGAAATGTGCAATGTGTAACGCCCGTTTTTACTACATGCGGCACTGCAGGCGGCGGCACTGGTGATACATGAGATGAAGATGGACTACCGGTGGAATGACATAGTGGGGGTAACCGGAGATCTCGGAGAAAACCCGTTCCAACGCCGTGTTGTCCACTTCAAATTTTACTTTGCGGTCGCCTAGGATCCGCCCGCCATTTCGGGAGTCGAGAGGTTGAGACGGGTCACCTGATCTGAGCGGCATCTGCGAAGTCTCCGTGCGCGTTTTGAGGTCCTCTCAAAACGGTGGCTCCTGGTTTCTGCTTCTGCGGCTCTCTCCGGCTCGGAATGGGTATTTTCGGGAAGAGGAATTTTATGGTGGTGGGTTTTCTTTGAATGCCTCGGCTCACTCAGGGACTTAGGGAACCTAAGCAGCAAGGACTCACCTGTGCATTACTTGCTACATTGATCCATTCAACCAAGTTGCAAAAATTTCACAAATACAAAGTGAAATATAAGATTAAACATGAAACAAATCGGTCACAAAGTATAAAGCCTAAATGTGCTTATACTAAATAAAGAGGAATTAAAGCCTTATAATAGTTAACAGCCAAAGTATTTGCACTGCCATATGTTGTAAAATCTACGTATGGTTAGTGTGAGTCACTCATCTCCATTAAATTTGCTAATTGGGTTTGAATTTCCACAGAAGAAGACTAGTGAAGACAGAAATACGTTTTACAGTTAGCCAAGCGGTTTTGATAACTCATTCACTTCGTGATTTACTAATGGAGCATGCAGCTTTAATTATACGTTTGCTTCCATGTGTTGGCATCATTTTTCTTTATGACCACGTGAAAGAATTCTTCCCTGGTGAGATATGAAAATATCGGTTTAAGTGTTCGTGTGTAGGCACAAAACTGACTACATAAACCTTTCCATGTGTTATTGATCTTCTATACTGTAAACTCATGGCGTCAAATGGATCTTCTTCTCGGCTTTAAAATGACGTTAATTTCAAACCGCATTACGTCAGTGATTGGTGAAATCGTAGTCTACGCAGTGTAATAGACCTTCATGCTCTTTCACAGCCTAGAGCTTTGCATTTTTTATGTTGCTGTCCTGATTGAAGGTGCTTAATATTGCTACAGTGATGAGACTACTGTTTTCACACGGTAATCTTCGATAAGTTGAAGTTAGTGGTTGTATTTTTAAATATTAACTGTATAGTCTTTCAAAATTGTTTAAAACTTTAAGACGATATCATTATTACAAGATTTTGATCAGGAAAAATGTCAAAACTTCGTTTTATAAGAAGAGAGCGGGGTTTTATTTTAAAATATGCATTTTGGATGTTTATTGTTAAGCAGTTATACTGTGATCTAGATAATTTTAATGTAAATATTCCTCTAACTCCAGATGAAGGCAAATATATCTTGTAAAGAAATGTATATGTTTTAGAATAAATTTATTAATTTTAAAATTATAACTTTTCCTATCCACGCCTTCACCTCTGACTAGCAGTGTCTCCTATGCCCAACGTGGTTCAGAGTCCACGGTATAAGCTGTGGGTCCTCTCGCCTCACTATCACTGCCTCACGTTGAACAGGTCCCGAGTTCGAATTTCGGTCAGGGTGAGTTACTCGGATAAGATTTTTTCCGGGGTTTTCCCTTATCCTGAAAGACAAATGTCCGGCAAATCTAAGCTCTATGGATCCTGGGCTCATTTGTGCGTCATTTCACCCATTCCATTCATCGTCTGATATGACTTAACGTTGGAGGACGTAAATTGCAAAAAAAAAAAAAAAAAAAAAAAAAAAATCGCCCTCTGGGCACCTCCACCTGAGAAATGTGTGTTACCCCGAAAGCTCAGGTTACCATTTCGGTAGTGTTGAACACACACACACACACACACACACACACACACACACACATTTCCAATATTTATTCATATATGCATTAGAGAAACAGTTTGTAATTTAATTTTACTGCAATTCATGTGACCAAATAAGATCCGCATTTTGAGAACAAATGAAGTACTTGACACCTGGGAAGCAATTGACAATTAAACTATTCAACGTTTTAACTGGGATTGCGTATACTTATTGATTATGTTTAAAGGAACATGTATTATCTAGTTAAAAAGATGTATTATGGATTAAATGAATTTAAACACTATAAATGTTTACGTTTTTACATTATAACGAAGGCTACTATACATATTTCATCTAATATGTAATAAGTATATATTTACATATCAGATACTATAATAAAGAGAAAGTTAACTTGAAAAATTCAACGCCACGGCCGCGATTTGAACCAGGGATCTCCTGGTTTCCATCCAGCCACTCTTACCAGGTGAGCTACCATGGCCAACTTGCCGTCATGACATTAATTTCTCCAATTGACACATATTTCCCCGGTTAACCACTAAGGGCTGTCGTATTCGAGATACACTGTTTGTGGCAACTTACTACTGTAAGTACTTCAGTCCTAGACTTTATCATTAACTTCTTATTATTTAAGTTAATTGATGGAAATTAATCATTTCTTCACACTAGCCGTATATAGTATAAGGTTTTGGACAAAAGTCAACTTGAAAAATTCAATTCTACGGCCAGGATTTGAACCTCAGATTTCTTGGTTTCCGTCCAGTCGCTCTTATCAATTGAGCTACCATTTTCAACTATAATAAATGTTTGCTATGATACGGAATAGCACAAAAATAAATATATCTTAAAAGCAGTAAATGCAGGCATATCAGATCCTTATTAAATTTAGTTTTGACATTAAATTGTAGTGTTAAATATTTTTTTTATTTATCCAGATTTACGAACCCTATTTTACACAGTGGTATATTAGGGTTATAGTTGATACATAAAAATACACAATTTTAACAAAAATATTTTAAATACTAGAAGGAAGAAAATATGTTATAATCTGATGCATATTAATTTAAACTATTTCAGACGTTTAAACACTGAGTTTATAAACATCATGAAAGTCGTATATTAGGGTTAGAGTTGATACATAAAAATACACAATTTTAACAAAAATATTTTAAATACTAGAAGAAAGAAAATATGTTATAATCTGATGCATATTAATTTAAATTATTTCAGACGTTTAAACACTGAGTTTATAAACATCATGAAGTACTTATACTGTTGTGGCTTCATTAGCAAAGATGTGAGCGGAGCAGAAAATTCAGTTCCTAGAGAGTCTAGCTTGAATATTAATTCTTGTCTATCTCTCCAGAAAATGGGACAACAGAAAACGAGATGAACCACAGTTTGAAATTCTTCACCACACATGCACTTGGGGTTAGATGTTAAGTGAAAACGTGATAAGTATTCACCAAATTTACCATGTCCACTTAAAAATTGTGCCAAAACAAAATTTGGTTCAAGAGTTTCACATTTTCCTCTGTCATATACACTAGGGAAAAATAATGTTTTTGTTAAACTTCCATTTGGAGTTGTGAGCCATTGTTGGTTCCATTCTTCAAGAATATGTTGATGTATTATTCTCCTTACAGTAGAAATAGGACACAAAGAGTATGTCACAGGAAGATTGGATTCTGGAGCCTTCTTAGCCAAGCAATCAGCTCTCTCGTTACCTAAAATTCCACCGTGTCCTTTAACCCATCCCATGCAAATATGTCCTGGATGGTTTTGAAGCAAGGTTCTGATTTCATGTGCTAATGAATTTAAGTTGTATTTATCATTAATAGCGAGTAGAGCTGATTGTGAATCACTAAGAATACGGGCACTGTTCCCATTAACAGTACACCATTTTATATCTTCTTTAATTGCTAAGAGCTCCGGCTGGAATACAGAACATTCAGGTGACAATTTAAACATGGAGTGAGTTAGTTCCGTTTGGTTTTCATAAACAACAAAAGCACATCCTACTGCAGATATATTATCCTCAAATTGGTAACGCGAACCATCTGTATATATGTAATAATCATGAAAATTACATATTTCCTTTAAACAGGTTACAAAACTTGATGGGTGTCCTGCTGTGGTAGGATGCTCCGGGATTTGTAGTTTTAAGTGAGACAGATAAGACGCACATTCACGTTCATGTCTTAAATTCATAATAGTTGCTCTTGATAAACCAGTGAGAGCCAAAGGTTCGATGTTAGCTATAATCTGAGCTGCATCAGTGGAGATTGTACGATATCGTCGAATTATGCGAAGGAGGAATCGCCTTTGAATTTGTGTTAAATATTAAAAGATAACGAATTACCTGTAAGTTTAAGTCATTTATGTTCTCCTATAAAAGGTGTTATTCGGGCTTTTTGGCAGTGGTCGATTGGTTAAATTAGCACTTGACGTTTCGCCCGTCTCTCCGCTGGGCATCTTCAGAAGTTGACTCCAGCAGGGTTACTGGAGTGGCTTGCACCAAACGCAAAAATGTCCGGATGACACATTTTATTGGACTAACACCGGCCGTGTAAGCCCAAGCATGTATATTTATGCTTTACTATGCTTAGAGTATAAATTACTTCAGTAATTGGCCATGCAGTACTTTACTAATAGTAAAATATTTTCATTTTAGCTCTTTGGAGATGTTGGATTGTTGTGTCCATTGTACAAATGATTCGACTGTAACCCTGGCTCCATACAGTATGCTGTGCCGCTATGTTACCATGTTGTATGAATCACAGAGAACGGAACCACTTTTTAGCTCATATATTGGTTTTTCTACTTCCTCAGGTTAAATTAGTTGTCATACATGATTGTAGGGTCTAAGATCTGGGCTGATCCTTTCTTTCCGTTGATGAAACGGTTAATGAGTAGAAATATTAATAATTCTACAAAGATATAATGTTAGATTTCAAAAACAATTTTAATAAACAATTCCTGTACGTTAAAATTTAATGAACACATCTTACAATGCAAATAAAGTAAGTATTGTGACTTTGTGGGTTAGTGAAATTAAAATTCCAATTGCACAAACTCAAAATGTTCTTTATTTCCACCGAATTACAGTTGGAACACTTGCCGATTACATAGAATTACGTAGCGTACACAATTAAAATTTGCCAGTTCGTCTGTCACAGGTCCACTCTACACTCACAATCACGTAGAACTCCTATGATACACGTAGAGAGCCTTCCAGTCCGTTCACTGGCATGGCGCTCCTCACGGCTGCTCGCCAAGAACTGAACTCTTTCCAGCCCGGCGCGTCGCTTATATAAGACCAACTCACCTATCTAGAAGGTTTCGGGTTAGATGAAATATCTCGACTGTTCCAGACGTCATAAGTTACAGAAATAAAAGTTGTGTTAGAATATTCAAGAATATATATGAATGTACTGAGGCTTATTTCAAATTGAGTAAACCAACAGCACGAAATGAAGCAATGCAAAATGCATCAGGAGACATCTGCTTGTCCGAACTATGCAGACTTGAGTTTGTTCTTTTCTAAATGGACAATATTCTTTCTGAACTTCCATGTTCTATTTGGCAAATTTTGGCATCTAAAATTTTCCATTCATTCTTGTGTAATCGTGAAAAGCTTGTAGTCAGTATATTGATCTGTAATCTTGCACTGTCATTTGTCGTTGTTTTATGTATTGTGCTATTATATTTTGTTCGTATTTCAATAGCAAATTTTGTGTAAATTATATAACTCCATCAGGGATAAAATTTAGGAAGCTTTTTCACTCAACATCTGATGAATGTATGCAAAAGTGAAGTTAAACTGGCTAAAATAAATTGAGAAAATGCGGAATGGGAGTAAAATGTGTAAAAGAAATCTGAGTACAATGGACTTCCACACTATGTATACAATCGTTAAACATGCATAACCGGAGGAAAAAAGATAAGAAACTCCAATAGAGAGCAATAAGTTTTGCAAGTGTTATGTAATATTTAAAAAAGATAATAAATTATTCATTCATACAACTTGCATAGCTGTTTTATTATTTGTTTTCCTTCATATTTTATAAGCTTATTACCTCTTCTTTCAGCATTTTCTGTTTTTACTTGTTTTACATTTTATGCCACCTCTTAGGTAGTAATTTCGCATTCTTCCACAATTCCTAATATTTTTACTTCTACTTCTAACTCCTTTTCTCTCAAGTTTTGCTCATTTCGTATTCTTTAGTCTTTGCATTATGTCCAATGGTTCTTTCATTTTGTTTCTTTGCTGTGAATAAGCTTGCCTGTCAGGCATAATAAAGTAAGGCAAATAAGTGTCTAGCTAAATTTAGAAACGAAATACTATTATTAATTATACAAAACATAACTTTACTTGATTATAGACTGTTCTCATTTCAATTGAAGTTATCTTGGTAACCTGGAAAGGGAAAAATCTTCATATTTACCAGTTTCATGTTTATTTCTAAACATATTTTAAAAAATTATACATTATGTGAAGTTGAAGTAATTGTTGTGTCAGTAAGTAGCCACTGCATAAAACACAGAGTATAAATATTTACATATTATATAGATATTACCTAAACCTGTATGGATACTCTAAATATCACGTGTGAAGTGATTTCTATTCCACACACTCTCGTTTGCTGTTTGTAGCACAAGGTTTCTAACACAATGATGGAATACTAATGTACGCACTTATAGTGATACATTCCACAATAGTAAATAGAATACAAAATCGCTGCAATGTATCGTGCACATCATTGTTTAGTGTGATCAATATAAACCTGAACCACTTCAATAGGCCACAGTTTTTGAACCAATAATAGGCCACACGTGCAATTTTGGGAGAAAATACACAATTGGGAGATTACATTACACTATTTACATCTCAGAGAAAATTTTGGAAGGGTCCTCCACCAGCATTTATAGATCGTTGGTCCCATTTTCTTTGATGCGGCTGTAGACACTGAAGTTTATATGGTTATCTCAAGGCATTTGTGGAGCAGCTGGATGATATCGAATTGAGAGAAGGCTATTTATAGCAAGATGGAGCATCGTGCCATACATCTAATGACACCATGGAACTTGTAACAAGTTTCTTTGTTAATCGAATCATCTCAAAAAGTCTACGAGCTACGAGCTATATTAAATTAAGTATTATGACGATTGGCACAGAGGCTTATTGCAGGTAATTGTCTGACTTCCCTATAGGGGCGGTAGTAGTGGCTTATTGTGTTTTGTTTAGTGTTTGCCTGCGCCACCTTCTCTATCGGGAGGTCGAAGCTGGGTACCTTGCCTTGAGCAAGGCAGTTGGGGTTTAGGGCTCGTCTCGGCAAGCGGTGTTGAATTGTGAAGGACATTTTTAAAACTATTCATTGTTCGTTGTCATGAAGCTGAAGGACATTCAAAACTGTTCAGTCTACTTTTATAGAGAAGCAAATGTTTTATTTTCACGAATGTTCAATGTTTGTTGTGAAATCATTGTACAGACTAAATGTATTTGTAAAGGGGAGAAGTTAATTAAAGTTCTGGTGCAGCATATCCTCACTCGAACTTCAAAGGAACCTAGGTAACGTGGTTAAGTCAGCTAGTTTATTAAAAATACATCCGAAAGCAGGCATTAAGTTATTCATTGGGAGGAAAAACGGAATAAAGGCCATCCAGGACTTACCAGAATATTATGAAGCGAAAACGGTCATGCTGCCTAACATTGTAATGCAGAAGAAAAAGAAGCTCCAAATCGCTATTATTATTTTTACCCACAGAGATAAATATTAACGGATACTTAATTACTTCACACAGACGGTTGGACACGCCATGGCTCAGTGGTTAGACCGCTTGGCTCTCACCAAGGCGGCCCTGGTTCGATCCCAGGCGACCGCAAAGTGAGATTTGTGGTGGACAACACGGTGTGGGGGAGGGTTTTCTCCGGGACCTCCGGTTTCCCCCGCCATCTCATTCCACCGGTGCTCCATCTTCATCTCATGTATCATCAGTGTCACCGCCTGCGGTGCCATATGTAGTAAAAGCGGGCGTTAAACACTGCACACACCCACACCCCCCCCCCCCCACACACACACACACAGACGGTTGTGTTATTTTTCCGTATTCGGTGTGCAAAATAGTTTATAGTCTTAATTTAAGACGACTGTGCACATCAAAATGCCACATACATAAAAATACTGAAACAAGGACACTTGAACCAAACATTAGATACCTAGATTTCGGCACGTAGCCTTTTGAAGCGCATTGAATAAAAAAACTAGAGGATAGGACGCATGTATGACGTATAACTTAAATATTTCTTCTGTTTATGTTCAGTGAAGAAAATGTGACCACCCCAGCTAACTTTCAAATGGACGTTTTAGAACTGTTTCACTTTATTCACTAATAATATTAACAATTTTTGTTGAAGAATCATATATTAAAGATATTTACAAGAAAAATAAAATTTATATTTTTAATATTCTTGGAATAACTGTTAAGTCCTCTTCTTTGAATAGAATGTTTATTTAATTTTATTGCTAAAATTGTTAAAATACAGCACACCACACAATAGCTCTGAATCTCTTTAAAGCATACAATTAATTTAAATGATTCCTGTACTATGCATCATTTCCGATATATCTGTTATTAATGACATGAATTGCTCAATAATTTCTCATTATTTTTATGTGCTGTCAATTTGCAGTTGTTTCTTGCCATTGCATGGATAATAGTATGAAAGTTTAAGCTTAGATTTGACTGCCGCTGTTCCTTTGTTTCCATAATAAGATATACAAGGTAGACATTTCTCTAAATACTTTCCACGGTTAAAATCAGCCAAACAGCCAAATAAGCTTCCTTAAAGATAATATGTATGCATAATTAATAAACTATAAAGCGTAGAGAAAGTTAAGTGAATGTAACAGATATAAGTAAATGAATGCTATAACAAGTAACATTATATAAAGGTGTAATCGATAGAGAAAGCGCGAGTTTCGGATGTTTCGCAGTGCCGCGACATTTCTTACCTGGCTATGCACTACATTGTGCAGTTTTGTTCTCATTACTGAAGCTTCCAAGAACATATTGAGAGGAAAGAGTCACGATATGACCTTCCCTTCCGGAAGATAGGATACCATTCTCCTCACGACACCGCCCACAACTGTTGTAACTCTTCAATACGATCAATAGCCTCGTTTCTGCGAACAACGTTTAGTAAATTGCAATATGTTCTTGTATCACCCAATCAAAATGTTTTAGAGAGGTTGTTATATCCTGAAAATTCTTTCTTGTCTCGTAAAGCATGTTAATCCCAATTGTTGCAACGCCTGTATATTATTATAATATGACTTTAAATCTCTAACGAAAAACAGGTTCAGGCTCGGAATTATCAGTCAAATTAATTGACTCAAAGATGCTCCATTAATAACAAATTGTAATATGAGAGCAAACCGAGCGGGATGGCTCAGGCGTTTTGGACTGTGGCCGGCATTCAGGAGGCCCAGGTTCGACTCCCGTGGCCGACCTACATGACCCATGAGCTTTTTCGGGGGTTTCCGGGACGCTAGAAAATGCTGGGTAGGTTAATTACATCCCCCGAATTTCCTGTGCCTCCATTTCATCTCCATTATCATTTCATATCATCTGTCATCTGGTGATCTCTTTCAGGGTAGAAGTGTCGGCGGGTGTCTCGGCGGTGCATGGCAGGATGATATACTCTGAGGAAAACTACTTCCTCCTCCGGTACGTCAGTTGCCGATCTCCGCTCCTCTGTTGGAACCATTTCGGGACGGCCAGCCTGGGACCTTTGGGGCTCGGATCGTCTGCCTGCCTGGGACCTTTGGGGCTCGGATCGCCTGCCTGCCTGGGACCTTTGGGGCTCAGATCGCCCGCCTGCCTGGTACCTCTGGGGATTGGATCGTCTGCCTACCTGGGAACTTTGGGGCTCGGATCGCCTGCCAGCCAAGGACCTTTGGGGCTCGGATCGCCTGCCTGCCTGGGACCTTTGGGGCTCGGATCGCCTGCCTGCCAGGGACCTTTGGGGCTCGGACCGCCTGCCTGCCAGGGACCTTTGGGGCTCGGATCACCCGCCTGCCTGCTACCTTTGGGCCTCGGATCGCCCGCCTGCCTGGGACCTTTGGGGCTCGGATCGCCTGTCTGCCTGAGACCTTTGGGGCAGGATCGCCTGTCTGCCTGGTACCTTTGGGGCTCAGATCGCCTGTCTGCCTGGTACCTTTGGGGCTTGGATCGCCAGCCTGCCTGGTACATTTGGGGCTCGGATCGCCCGCCTGCCTGGTACCTTTGGGGTTCGGATCGCCCGCCTGCCTGGGACATTTGGGGCACGGATCGCCCGCCTTCCTGGGACCTTTGGGGCACGGATCGCCTGCCTACCTGGGACCTTTGGGGTTCGGATCGCCCGCCTGCCTGGGACATTTGGGGCACGGATCGCCCGCCTTCCTGGGACCTTTGGGGCACGGATCGCCTGCCTACCTGGGACCTTTGGGGTTCGGATCGCCTGTCTGCCTGGGAACTTTGGGGCACGGATCGCCTGTCTGCCTGGGACATTTTGGGGCTCGGATCGCCTGTCTGCCTGGTACCTTTGGGGCTTGGATCGCCAGCCTGCCTGGTACATTTGGGGCTCGGATCGCCCGCCTGCCTGGTACCTTTGGGGTTCGGATCGCCCGCCTGCCTGGGACATTTGGGGCACGGATCGCCTGCCTGCCTGGGACCTTTGGGGCACGGACGCCTGCCTACCTGGGACCTTTGGGGTTCGGATCGCCTGTCTGCCTGGGAACTTTGGGGCACGGATCGCCTGTCTGCCTGGGACATTTTGGGGCTCGGATCGCCTGCTTACCTGGGACCTTTGGGGCTCGGATCGCCTGCTTACCTGGGACCTTTGGGGCTCGGATCGCCTGCTTACCTGGGACCTTTGGGGCTCGGATCGCCTGCTTGCCTGGGACCTTTGGGGCTCGGATCACCTGCCTGCCTGGGACCTTTGGGGCACGGATCGCCTGTCTGCCTGGGACCTTTGGAGCACGGATCGCCTGTCTGCCCGGGACCTTTGGGGCTCGGATCGCCTGTCCGCCCGGGACCTTTGGGGTTCGGATCGCCTGTCTGCCCGGGACCTTTGGGGCTCGGATCGCCCGCCTGCCTAGGACCTTTGGGGCTCGGATCGCCTGCTTACCTGGGACCTTTGGGTCTCGGATCGCCTGCCTGCCTGGGACCTTTGGGGCACGGATCGCCTGTCTGCCTGGGACCTTTGGGGCTCGGATCGCCGGTCTGCCTGAGACCTTTGGGGCACGGATCGCCTGTCTGCCTGGGTCCTTTGGGGCTCGGATTGCCTGTCTGCCCGGGACCTTTGGAGCACGGATCGCCTGTCCGCCCGGGACCTTTGGGGCTCGGATCGCCTGTCCGCCCGGGACCTTTGGGGTTCGGATCGCCTGTCTGCCTGGGACCTTTGGGGCTCGGATCGCCTGCCTGCCTAGGACTTTTGGGGCTCGGATCGCCTGCTTACCTGGGACCTTTGGGGCTCGGATCGCCCGCCTGCCTGGGACCATTAGGCCTCAAATGCTGGGTTAGTTGTCTCCCGCCGCAGGGGAGCGTGTTCGTTGTCCTGGACTGTCGAGGAAGTCTCTATCACGTAAATTGTTGGGACCCTACCCTCTGTGCTGTCGTGGCTTCTTGGTTCGGCCGCCCTCTGTCTCCTTCGCCTCATCCTTCCTCTCGGGGGTGCACCTTTGGGGGCACAGGAACAATGGGCTCAACGTAGTGGCCTACATACCGAATCCCCTCCGTAATTAAATCCCAATACCAATATGTACACAAAATACAGCTGAAATTAAAAGCGTTAAAAACATGTGAGAGTTTAAATAAGATACCGAATGGTCTGGTATACATGAAATTCAACTTAATCAGTGTTTATGAATTGCATGCTGGGAGGGGTTAGATTTAAAAATTCCGTGCTATCGTTTTCTACGGAGTTCTCGAGTTGCCTGTCAGATAAAACATATAAAATATTACTTATCATTTTCCCTAGCCTTACGAAGAAGCTAAGACCGATATGGTTAAAATGCCACATAGATCATATTGTGACTTTGTGGGTTCATAGAATTAGAAGTGCAAGTTGCAGAAACTCATAGTGTCCTTTATTTCCGTGAAAATACTCTGTTCGATCCTTATAGTAGCAGAATTGCATCACATACACAATTACAATCTACCAAGGTCGTTGAGCATAGCAAAGAGCTTACTCAACTTCCACTGTTTACAACAACTCTTTTTACAACTCCTGTTTACAGCTGCTGCTCTGTTTACGACTGTTTTTGGCGAGTCGCCACTTAATACCTCTACTCTTATTACTAGATATTTCCGGAATATTCTGTAACAAACAAGAAATCGAATGTTCTGTAAGACAATGAAAATTTCACTAGAATGTTCTAACTTATCTGTTTTGGCATGCCTTTTATCTCCGCGCTGTATTTAATTGCTAAGGCAGGCTATCCGTCCCTTATCTCACTGCACAGTACCTTTTGTGCGCGTCGCCGCGACAATATTATACTTTTATAGTTTTATAACCTTAAATTCGTCTTCATCAAACTTTGGGCAGACATTTTAATGAACTGAAGTGGTGTTATTTCATTGGTTTGTAGTTCCATTATTTTATTATGAACAGCAGTTTCTCTTCTTCGAATTGCTGGTCGTCTAATGGCTGATTCAGAAAGTATTTTTGTATACACTTCGGCTTTAGTGCCTTTCAGGAAGTCTAACAGCTGGTAAATGTTACGATCTGGGAGTAGAACAAACTCTTTCAGTGTGTATGAAAGGGTTTAATATGCATTAATTGTACGTATGCCAGAGAAAGAAGACCCAAACATTTGGAGGAAATTGGTTATCATTAGGGCACGGATTTTTATGAAAAGTCATATTTTTTCTGAGAAGTCACAGACGATGCTTATTTGAAATTAAGTGCATTCTGGAGCAAATACGTTAGCTGTATATGGTTTTTATAGATAATCAAATTGCATTTTTCCCAAATTTTTATAATAAAGCCATATTTTTTAATATTTAGATGCATTTTATTTCTTTTTTACGAAATTATTGGTCATTTTCATGAGTAGCCCGCTTTCGGGACACCCGAGTTCAATTCCCGTGGCCGTCCTGACCCCAACCCATGGGCTTTTTGGGGTTTTTAAAAATAATCTGTGATTGAAAGTTCATTTATATATTTTATATGAAATAGCAACTTTGTAACTGTGGTAAACATGCAATTAACTTAGGTCAGCGTCCTAGCCCCTAATATAGCTTTGCCCCTGGCACCAATTTTAACACGTTGGGGTACATGGTTAACTACATGTATATACCACTTTGACAATTTTCAAATAGTGAGAGAACTGGTGAATATATTTGATAGGGTAGATTCTAAAGCGATTGAGAGCGCAAAGGATCTGTTTTTGATACTTAAACGAGGTAAATAAGCTTTCATTAAATCAAATGTTGCATTTTTGATGGAAACCACAACCCACCTTGAAGAAAGTGGCATGACAATGGATAAGTCTGTTGAGTTAGTGAGGGTTGCGGAAGAGAAGATCAGAATGTAAAAGTGATATTGGGGACAGAATTAGACACTAAAGCTTGTGTTAGTCAAAAATAAAGAATAACAAACAGTTTGTCAGATTGCCGATATCTTCTCAGGAGAAAGCTTCAGAACACGTAAAGCAATAACTTCTGAACTGATTCTCAAGAAATCAGAGATCATAGCTGCGTTTTAATAAACGAAAACTCAAAAGTAATGCTAAAAATTAATGGAGTGATAGTAAAACCTTCACATGAGTGAAGTGAGAGAGTGAGGTAAGACGAATCGTGGGGAAAATTGAAATTGGGTTGTTAACTTCAATTAAAACAATGGCCGAAGTCAATATTTTCGACAATTTAATCTCGTAGATAATACAGCATCGCATGTTTGTTTCATTTGTCTCTATAATAATTAGATACTGTTATTTACTTATGTCAACTCAGTCTCGTGATCTCACATCAACAGTGTAGATCTAATTGGTATGTCGACTGCTTAATTATAGTCTTGATGTTACATTTTTAATTTTATATTCGGATTCACTACGTCAATATGACTTTTTGTGAATGTAGTAATTATAGTACTGCCATGTACGTTTTATCTGCATAATTAAGCTTTTAAAGTTACTTTTATCCTTTTTAATTTATTGGATGAAGGTGCTTTTATGTTACTACTAACTTATCCAAAGCAAACTTGTTCTCTTTTCTTTAATCTACGTTGCTTCTTTCGTAACCAACAGTTTACTTCTTACACATCCTTGAGTGAAACTGAGTGGCATAATAACCTTAACTAAACATAACGAAACGTCCAACGAAAAGCCAAAGAATGAACTAAAAATAAGAGGTTAAAGTGATTTTTGTGGAGTGAGAGAACGTTAAAGGTGGAAGAAGAAAACCCGTGAAAGCATTTGGCTTTTGGATACGGAGAAGAATGGGACATCCAAAATGAATTGATGGAAGTAATAAAGCTGTTTAAAAATTGAAGTTGAAAAGGGCAGAATAATAATGGAAATTTGGGGCCTGAAAAACAAAGTCTGGCATATGGATAAGAAAAAACTTCTTGCTAAGAGATTACGGCAAAGAATAGTAAATGGAGAGAACGCTTCAAAGCAGAAGAAACCAAATGGTGGACACTATCTACAGAGAATCTAAAGTTGAAGGAGATAGGTTAGATAGGCTAGGTCTGAGCTTCACATGTATTGGGCAGAACAATCTTGTTTGTTATGTGTAAGATTGCACAAAGATGGCTTAAACCGTTTATGCAGTTTTTTATAATAATTGTTTCTAATTTAAAATAGGTATCTATTGGGCTCTATTATTCTTCAGCGTATAAAATCCTTAAAGAAACTTAAGTGATAAACCATTCTGTGCTATTTGTTAATTTAACCTATTTGTTACATTATGTGTGTTTTGACTACCAGGAACAGAGTATAATACTATTAAATAAAGGAGCGCACACTTCCTGAAGGAACTCCAGGAGGTGCCACAGGTGACGAATGTGCTGCAGGAATCACAGCGTTGTGCTGAGTTCTCTAAGAGTTACTGGTTTAACCATCCGACTGTAGGCAACGCTCCCAAACCGCCGAAGGATGGCTCTCCAGCATGAATCGCATTAGATAGATTCAGGATTTACAGATCAGGATTTATAGATCAAATACACCCTCTAGAGAAGCCTAGAAGAAATAGGAAATCGCAAACCACTACGCCATCTACCCTCTGTTGACCCACACAGCCCTCGAGTCGTTCTGTAATATGAGAGAGGAAGATGAAATGAGAAGAAATGGAGAGAATTAAGTCGTGGTGGTGTCCTTCGAGCATACTATGAAGACTCGATCTGTAGTCTGCAAATGAATTAGGATTAGAATTCGAATTGCTATGGAGGGTATTCGGCACTGCGACCAGTCTTGATCTATTGTACCTATACTCCAAGTGAGCATTCCTGGGAGGAAAAAATAGAGAGGACAGTGCGGCCATCCTAAGGAGCCACAACAATGCACAGGGTAGGGCTCCTACTTTTTACTTAGATAGAATCCTCCTCTGGTAGGAAAGGGCAACGGACATTCCCTCTTATATGGTCCGAAAGCGATCCCAGCAGCGGGTTCTGAGACGGGAAAATGAACTATCACAGGAGTACTTATCAGGGCGTATCCCCCATGCACCGCAGACACTCCTGCTACCCTGAATGAGAGGGGATGGGGATTGGGATTCCATTATGGAGGGGATTTGTTACATAGGCCACCTTGCTGGGCCCATTGTTCCCATGCCCCGAAGTGGGGGCACCCTCGGGAGGAAGAATGAGGCGAAAGAGACAGAGGGTGGCCAACCTAAGGAGCTACGACAGTATAGAGGGTAGGGTCCCAACAGCATTTTTGCATAGACACTTTCTCCTACAGGCGAGGACAACAAATTTACTCCTCAACAGCGGGACGGCGACGAGCCCAGCAGCCGAGCCTTAAAGGTTCCAGGCAGGCGATCCAAGCCCCAGAGGTCCCTTGCTGGGCCAAAATGGTTCCAGCAGAGGACCGAAGACCGGCAACCAACCAACCGGAGGAGGAAGTAGTTTACCTCAGAGCTTACCATCCTGTCATGCACCGCCGAGACACCCGCCGACACTTCTACCCTGAAAGAGACCACCAGATAAGAGATGATATGAAATGATAATGGAGATGTAATTGAGGTACAAGAAATTTGGGGGATGTACGAAAGGCTGATAAATAAAAAATGATCACATTTTTTTCTTTTCTTTTTTTCATTTTTTATTTTCACAACGTACGTTTACTCATCCGGTTAATTTTGATGGTCCTTCCCAAAATAGTCTCCCCTGAAAGCGATGTGCTTGTCCCAGTGTTTCTGCTAGTCTTCAAAGACATGCTGGAAACCAGTTTTTAAAGGTTCCTTTAAAATTGCCTCCGCAGCCTTCACCCCTGCTTTTAATTATGGATAATGCCTCCCACAAAGGCGTTTCTTCAAGTTAGGGAATAGAAAACATCACATGGGGCGAAATTCGGAGTATAGAGAGGGTGAGATACGCACTTCACGTTGATTTTCGCAAGATCTTCAGCAACAACATTGGCAATATGCGGCCGCGCATTATCGTGGTGCAGCATCCAGCCTGCTTCACGGAAATGTGGTCTTTTGCGCCTGATATGGACTTGTAATGTTTTCAGGACATCCCTGTAGTATTGCACAGTTACTGATGTGTGTGCAGCTACAACATTTTAATAAACGATTTCATGAATATCAAAGAATGAGAAGACCATAACTTTATCAGCAGAAGCAAACACGTTTGCTATTTTGGGGATTGGTGATGAAGGAGATTTCCATACTGAACTTTGCTGTTTGCTCTCAGGATCAAAATGATGTAGCCAAGTTTCATCAGCAGTGATTACGTTTGGAAAACGCTCCGGATCTTCCTCTAACATCAACTTTAACTCCGCGTTACCTCCATTGCAGCGGTAGGCGATACTGAACATGTCTAAATTTGCCTGGTTATCACAGGCGGGAACCAGGAAAACCAACAATGAAACTACTACGTCGCGTTTGTTTCACATTAAGCAAACAGAGTATAATAAGATTGAATTTTAGTGGGAAAATTTATGACCGTAAAAAATTATGATCATTCTTTATTGAACTGACCTCGTAATTAACCTACCCAGCATTCGCCTAGCGATCCGGGAAAACCAAAGAAAAACCTATGGGTCAGGTAGGTCGGGCACGGGAATCGAGCCTAGGCCTCCCGAATGTGGGCTACAACGAATCCGAGCTATCCTGCTTGGTGTCTACAAATGGAAGTATACACATTTCCCTTAGAACTTCCAGGAATACAGTTGAGTCTAATTTAAGTAACTAAAACATCCTCTAGACCTGAAACAGTACTATATCTCTATATTTATGGAGAAACAGAGAAGGAAAAAGAACACAAACATCAGGAATAAATGCCTTGGATTTCTTCCTGCCACTTTGTGACGGAAACGGCGACGTTACAAGCTTAATTAAAGGGTTAATTAAAATTTATCTTAGCAGTGTATACGTTTGTACATACTTTAGGGTTTAATGTCGTTATGTTAACCTAGCCAGTAGTAAGTTTCTAAGCGTGCATAATTTCATTTTACTTAGTGTTATAATACGATGGAATATGTTTCATCGATGTGCTGTTGAAACAGTGTGAAGTCATTTCCTTGGAGCACTAACTTCAAATGGAATATTCCTACGCAGTTAAGTAGCTAGTAATTTTAGTAATCTGTAATTTGTAATTTATTTCTTATATTAACTTTTTACATAATCAAATGAAAATACATAGTCAAGGTTACAATTATAAAATCCTTACTGGAAAACGCCATATATTCCTAAATTCTGAAAATCCTATCATGTTGCCCGCCGTTGAATAATAATCTGGTCCCCATACACCTAACCCTAGGTTTTTGAGTATTTGAGGCCCTCTACTCCTTTTTAAACTTTTGACATTTCACCTATTCCACTCTACACTTTTTCTTAATTGTTCTTATTCATCTCTCTTTAATTTTCCCTAAATAATCCCCTATATTTCTCCTCTTCTTTTCCCCTTTTACTGACAAAATGTTTCTAATTATAACATCGTCCCCCAAATTGTCCCATTTACTTAGCTAGGCCTGCTCTCTCCATATCTTTGTTTGACTGCAGTATAATATACGATGGAAGTCTGCATTCTCTACATTTATCTAGCTCCATCTCTTAACCTATACCTTTCAAGTTTCTCACTCCTGTTCTCGCCCAAGAAAAATCTTCTCGCCCTAACTTATTACATATATTTATATATTCTTCCCTCCCCCGGTTGTTTTTATTTCTCTATGAAACCTCAGTGAGCTTTTGTCACTTTTATTGGCAAAAATATCTTGTCTGTCATCTTCTAACCTTAGCTAAACTTCTTTTCAGAAGCCTCTATACCCATACTCTTCATTTATCCAATAATGACCCATACATATCTGCTTCAACACGTCATTCATTCTATGTGCCCACTTACTTCTCCTTTGAATATGAAAACATTATTTAATAATATTGTCAGCTTCCAAGTTAATGATTCTGTATAAATATTTCATTGCCCTTGACAAGATTTAATTTTAGTAGAATGCCTGCCTAGTTCCAAGTGCGCTGCCGCATCAGGTGATGCTATCGGTAATCCCAATATATATTTACAAAAGGATCTGTGTACTCTTACAGTCTCTCTCCAAGCCTCATTTACTCCCCATACCTCTGATCCATGTAACATTCTATTTTCTACCACTGCCGTGTAAATCCTCTCCAAGAAAATTTAGTAAGTATTTAGCCTTTGCTATCTAGCAGGGACACAGTGGCCAATGCAAGCTAGGAGCTACATAGAGGACAATGGAAAAAGTAGCTACCCAGGTGCTAAAAACTAAAAGTTTATGTATCATACAAAAATCTGTACAACAATGATGTATGTGTTAAGTGAGTAAACTCAACAAAAGCCTGATAAAGACACAACAGTCCACCGTTACTAGAGCTCAGCAACTGCACAAGGCTCTAAGAATTTGCAATGCGCTTCCCAATTGCGAATCCCTGCGCAGCAGGAGACCTTTGCCCTCAAGAAATTCAAAGGCCTTCTCTTCATTTAATTTCATTTCCACTACGGGTATATTTAAATTTGTCTTTTTCTGTAGAGTTATTAACAAACTGTTTCGTTATGACAGTCATAAACCAACAACCAACAACCATAATCCACTAACCATAGCTGGATTTACATTCTGAAAGTAAAATACCTAGATATATACGATTTTATGTACAATGTACCGAAATGACTGTTAAGCTGTACATAGTCTATATTGTCACAGACTATTAATTTACTCTGTTGACTCAAGTAGTAGGTGACGTCACTTCCTCCACTCCTTTATGACTAGATGAATAATTTTTAAGAAAGAGTCTGCATCTCTAGAATTGCCCACTGATGGGTTAGGATGATTTTGTAGGCAGCTCCGCTTCTGGGCAGGTAAACGGCCATTATGGCCGCCTTCGAAAATCTGTTTGTTGTAGTAAATATTCCTATTAAGTGAATTTCACTTTTAATTAGCTTTACCCTACCTTTTTACCAATGAACCATTATAGAAAAGATCCCATCCTCTCGCTAAATTCCCTCACCACAGGTTCCAGTGGACTTATAATGTGTTAGCCCAGTAAGGACCGACACCACCTTACGTACTATAATCGTGTGTGGGAAATGGTTCCCCTGATTACAACAGATATCTACAGTGACTAGTGCTTCCAAGAAAAAGAAAAACAAAAACTTTGGTGCTGCATCTATTTCAGTGGGGTGGTGTTGTGACAGTGATTTTTTTTTTCTGGCTAAACTATCAAACTAATAGTTGTATACTAGGGACTCCACAGTTATCAGTGTTTTTTTTTTAAATAATAATCTTTTTCCTTTTAAATTTGTATGAATCCAAATATTGGAGAGGTTAATCTTATTTTCAAGAAGGTGGCATGATGTTTTATATTCTATTAGAGACAACATATATTTTAAATTTATATATCTGTGAAAAAAACAAACGTTTTTTTAACAATCAAGTCAAAGTTATATCAGTTTAAATGTATTGTAACACTATTTCAATATTACTTTAATACTGTTTTAAAGATCAATGTATCCATTGATCTTTGGGGAAGCGAGGAAGAGATGTCACAGACTGTATTAATTTACTCTGTTGACTCAAGTAGTAGGTGACGTCACTCCCTCCCCTCCTTTATGACTAGATGAATAATCTTTAAGAGAGAGACTGTCTCTCTAGAATTGCCCACTGATGGGATAGGATGATTTTGTAGGCAGCTCCGCTTCTGGGCAGGTAAACGGCCATTGTGGCCGCCTTTGTAAATCTGTTTGTTGTAGTAAATATTCTTATTAAGTGAATTCCACTTTTAATTAGCTTTACCCTACCTTTTTACCAACGAACCATTATAGAAAAGATCCCATCCTCTCGCTAAAGTATGTAGTTCTGCTCTGAGCGTTTGCTACCGAGTGTTCGACCTGACCACGTGTTCCTTAATTATTCACAATATTACTTTATCCATTTCTAGAATACCATTCTTGTCTGTGACGTTTATAAAATATGTTTATAATTCCTCTGGTGGTGTCTATTGATAATCTCTTGTTTATATCATTATCAGCTCTTATTGTAATGTCTGACATTTTATGCTCAGCTCCATACATATCTGTGAATGTTTGTGATTTATTAGGCCATTACATGTTCTGATTAGCATTGGCAGTGAAATTAGTTACAAATAAGACCAAAGAATGTATCACTAAGTGCACTTTTTCTCTTAGCACTTGTAAAAGCACATCCAATGTAAACATGCATGAAAGGAAAACTAGCATTCTTCATCTCATGACTAAAAATGCTAATACAGACACCAAATTGTTTCACAATATCTGTAAAAGATTTCTCTTATTAAGAGTAACAGCTTGTAACGTTCATGAAAGAACATTACTGACTGACTAATCGTGCAGACGCAAATCCATATTAAAATCAACTTCGCACGCAAAGGTGCTATTACAGAAGTGAGGTTATGTCCTGGAGCAAACATATATTAACTAAATGGATAAACACATCGTCATCTAAATGAAACACAAGTTGTGGTAATATTACCAACATGAGGACTTAGAAAGGTGGTAGTGAACATTCTGTTGGGAGATGGTACTATAACTGGCCTCTGATGGAGTAACGTAATTGGTTGTGTTTCTGTAATATTTTTTGTAAGGGTTCTAGTTGTGTAATAAATTTCATTGCAGTCGAATCTTGGAAACGTAGAGTGAGACTGAAAAATTCAATGCCATAGCCAGATTTTAACCCCGGAACTTCCAGTCTCTGTCCGGCTTCTCTTAACCATTGAGCTACCATGGTTAAAGTACCAACACAATGTTAAATTCTCTTTATGAGGATTCTGAAAATGTGCATTAAAAATTTCATTAAAATTCCATAACTTTGAAATCCTTACATGAGAAGTAGACCTTCAAATGTTTATGAATACTGTAACAATATATCTTCAGGATAGCATTAATCTATCTTCCTGAAAACAAATTCGCTGCAGAAAACATACATCTTAATGAAATATGCAATAATATTTTCTTTTGTAAATGAGTCATTTATTAAAAATTCTCCTTTTATATTAAGCTTAACGACACAATCTTAAAATTGTTACTGTGCATTGGCGTTTGAAGTCATTGCTTTTCCTTTTTCCTTTTCCCTTTCTTCCACTTGAACCATAAGAGGCATAAGGGTCTTCACCACAACTTCGTCGATTTTGACATTTGCCAAACTCCTGTTCATCCAGCTCTAGTTGTGTTTTAGGCCCTCTTTGATTTAATTAAAAATCCATAAGAAGCTGTCTCCCCAATTTTTCTTTATATTTAGTTACATAGGAGCCCAGAGCATAACGTATAGCTTGTTTGCTTTGAGCTGTTCAATTTTTATCTAGTGTTTCCAACATAACTTGCTCATTACAACACGTTCGCAAGTACTACTTCGGAACGGAAATTTTATCAAACATATATTTTTCTCAAAACAATGTTTCCTTGCCTTGGGCCCTTATGGTTCTCAGTGCCTCTATTTATTTGCACTTGTGAAGTGGTTTACGTGACAGTACCTATAATTTCTCAACCCACACAGTTTTAACTTAATACTTTAATGTCCGATATCACCAACAAATGTTAAGACTTAACACGAGTTTAGTAATAGTTAAATGAAAAATTGCATTTCACCAACAAGTGTTAGCGTAACACTCGTGTTAAATCTCATGTTAAACTAACAAGCTGAATTTCTGATGTTAAGTCCTTATCAAATGTAAATAGTCAAGATGGCGAGCATGAACTCAGCTGTTGATGTCGACTTTCCATATTAAAGACCGTCTAAATGGCACTCATAATAGAGTACGGCCTATGAGGAGAAATGATTTTGAGGAGCTATCCGAAGAAAATTGTTTTACGGAGGTATAGACTGTCGAAACAAACAAGTTGCTATGAAGGTTACTGCGGAAGTACAAGAGAGGTTAGAACATGCATCGAAAGGAACATGACGATCTCGACTTAGCTTCAAGTATTAGTAACCTTGCGATTTTATAATTCACTGAATTATGTGGATAATACACTGTCCACTTGTCGTCTTGAAACGTTCAAGTCACTTGTCCTTCTTCGCACCTCGTTTTAAATTTACGTAATAATGAGTTAGAATATACATCGAAAGGAATATGACGATCTCGCCTTTGCTTCAAATATTAATAACTTTGCGATTTTATAATTCACTGAATTATGTGGATAATACATTGTTCACTACCGTCTTGAAACGTTTAAGGCACTTGTTCTTCGCACCTCGATTTAAATCTACGTAATACTGACAAGTTGTTTGGTGCTTGTAGTAGTGACACATGCATTTGAATTAAATTCGTTTTGAATATTTTCCCCGCGACATCTTTCTCTTTTACATTCACTGCATCCGTCCTCTTATTTTCCACGATATCCTTATACTTCGTCACCATTTCAACTAACAATTCTTTCTCCGTCGATGAGAAATTTGTCTCACGGCTTTATTTATGATTTTTTTCATCCGCCATTTGTGCAGACGAAAATGAAAACAAAAGCGCATCGCAGTACGTTCAGAAAATAATACGACTCATCCATAGCCTTCTATAGCTGTGATATTTACAAGTTTCTTGGCGTTAACACAAGTTTGTTACCATTTTAAGGAAACAGGTTGGTGAAATGCAAGAAATTTAACATTAGTTTTAGCGCTGTGACAATTGTTACGTTACATTTGTTAACGTAGATTTTAACATCTGTTGGTGAAATCGGGCATTAATGATTAATTGTTAAATAAGCAGTTTTACTTCCGTAAAAGATATTCCTTTTTGCAAACGCATTGTACCGTTAAAACACTTCCTCTGAATCTTCAAAATACGTTTCAGATCTATCGACTTGGGACGAGTTACACATGCGTTGCACAGAAAATGATCTGCTCAAATTTTAATCACAACCAACATATCTGTACAATAATAACTAACGAATATACGTCTTCTAATGGTGCACCATACCTGAATTGTCCGAGAAATATGGAGAAACATAACCCTCAAGTGCTCTATCAGATCATACCTTCAAGGATTGAAAGATGATCTAAACTTCTGGGTTAACCCCTGCGTCAGGTACCACGCTTTGGCGGCCGAAACATGCTTCCACCGCTCAAAACGTAGTGCTTGTACTGGGGTATGTACTGGTTTATTCTCTCTCTCTCTCATTCCTTTTGTTTGTAATTTACGTCCTCCAACGTTAAGTCATTCTGGACGATGAATGTAATGGGTGAAATGACGATCAAATGAGCCCAGGGTCCACAGAGCTTAGAGTTACCCGAAATTCGTCTTTCAGGATAAGGGAAAACCCCGGAAAAAGTTTATCCAGGTAACTCACTCTGACCGAGATTCGAACTCGGGACCTCTTGAAGTGAGGCAGACACGCCACCATCACGCTATCGAGGCAGACATTTTACTCTCTGTCAAAAGTATAAACAAAACTGTAAATGCATTACACATTCGTTGAAACGTGCAAAAATTAAAGCTCTCAGTTCATATATGGGAATTCTGTGCTAAAATTCAGATAAGGCCTTCACTGTAACATTAATTCCCTTTTATTCCTTTATTGTACATAAGTCTGAGTAAGCAGTAATATACAAATTACTACTGGAGAAATTGCAGTTGGTATATCTTAATCTCTGTAATGTATTTGGGGGGGGGGGTAATTTTACATCCTCCGACGTTAAGTCATATCGGACAATGAATGAAATGGGTGAAATGATGCTCAAATGTGTCCAGGGTCCATGCAGTTTAGAGCTACCCGACATTCGTCTGTAAGGATAAGGGAAAACCCCGTAAAAACCTTATCCAGGTAACTCACCCTGACCGAGATTCGAACTCGGGACCCCTTGAACGAGAGGCAGACACACTACCATCTACGCTACCGAGGCGGGCTCTGTAATGCGTAGCCTTCTATCACTTCTCTCCGTAAACGGATATATATCGCATAACTCTGATGCAGCAAATTCTAAATCCAATTTACATATGAAAAATCATTACGTATTCATGTGCAGCAGCTGACATTAGAGCTGCATTGCGCTTATGATGAGTATAAAAACAAACAAGAATAATTTGTTAACAACGCTGTCAGTTACCAGGATTATATCATTACCTCCGGTGCACCAGAATTTTGTCCTGCAGGAATTATTTTACATGTATGTTAATATACAGTACAGTTTTAAAGTACAAAGGCTTTTGAAAATCCATGTTTTACTTCAAGATCATATAACTGCCGCTATTTACCTAAAATGAAATTAACTGAAAAACAAACAGATGTATGGATTTAAACTTTCGTATTTTCAAATACTGCTTCTGTATCATTGTAAAGCATTTTGTAACAAATCTTTTCACATTTTCTCCGGAACTAAGCTGATATTCTCGATGCATTAATGTTTCTATTCTCGCTTACCTGAACGTCTCGCATCGTCTATTCTGAGGTTTCTACCTTCACTACAATTTTCAGCATGCCTTTATCATAAGACTAGGTCCGTAAAGTTTCCGATCTAATAAAGATCCAAGACTATTTTCATATATTTTTATTTTATTTTTCAACATAGTCTCCTTGTAACTCCATATACATCTCCCAGCAATGATCCCATCTCTGTAACCCTTTCAAATATTCCTCGGCGTTTTTTCTCTGCAAAGTAATTGATCACGAAGGTGATTACCTCTTCATTTGACGAAAATCTCTGTCTTCCGAGCGCAATTTTCAGATGAGGGAACAAAAAGAAGTCTGCTGAGTAAGGTGGACGGTCAAGCAGTTCAAACCATAACTCCTGAATTTTCGCCATTGCAACCGATAAGCTGTGTGACGTTTCGTTGTCTTGGTGAAACAGGTTTTTTTTCTGCAAGTGTGGCCGTTTTTCCCGCAATTTCTGCCTTCAGCTTGTCAAATAATGATGCGTAGTATGCTCCTGAAATGAGTTTTCCTTCTTGAAGATAATTGATTAAAATAACTCCATGACTATCCCAAAAAAAAAAAAAAAAAAACAGTCGCTATCACTTTCGCAGCCGAAAAATTAGTTTTGCTTTTTGTGGAGCCGGTTCCCCCTTCGCAGTCCACTCTGTGGACTGTATTTTTACTTCGGGCGTATAATTGTACATCCAAATTTCATATATAGTAATTAATCGGTGCCAAAACTCGGATTTATTGCGTCTAAACTGCGCCAAAAGAGCGATGGAAATGTTCATTCGCGCGGAAAGCTTTCTAATGTTTAAATGTTGATTTAATATGTGAGAAACACGGTCTTTTGACATTTTCATAGCCTCTGCTATCTCTTGCACTGTAATTTGGCATTCGTCTCGCACCACTTAGTGAACTTTGACAATGTTTTCGTCGGTAGCTGCAGTTTTTGGACGTCCTGAACGTTCATTGTCTCCCAAGCTCTTACGGCTACGTTTAAATTCAGTTGCCCAAGCTTTCACTGTGGTAAATGACAGCGCTGAATCCCCATACACAGAGTCCAACTCACCTTTGATTTGCGTAGGCGTATTGCCTTTCAAAAACAAATGTATAATGGCAGCTCGAAGCTTGATTTTGTCCATTTTCATAAAAACACCCATATCAACTCATTGAAATGACTGTTACATAATAACTTAGCATCCAAAATGACTGAAACATTGGTGAGTAACTGTAAACGAAATTCACTAGCTTTTATTTACGAGTGCTGCCATCTTCATGTTAAGGTCGAAAACTTTTTATACCGCCCCTGTATAATGCACAAAAATACATATTTTAGGTATTCCTGAATCCAAATAAGATAGATAACCTTTAAAAGAATATTTGTGTATTTGAATGACCACAGCACAACTCAACAAAAATTCGACTAAATATGAAATTTGGTATGAAAGTGTATCATACGGTGAATCATAATAAGGTGTTAGATACAATTTTATATACAGATGACCAGCTCCTAATATGTAGCTTAGAAACAATCTATAAAAGGGTATATATCTATTAAATAATAATTTTATGCAAAGGGTATTCAATAAATATCTCGATAGCAGAAACAATTAGAGCAATAATTATATTGGAGAATAAGATGGTAGAACAGGACAACAATTTTAACTATGTAAGCTGCAATGTTTCTGTTTTAAAACTGAAGGTACAAACAATAAGACAATACTCCACTATGTTGTCCGGGCTACAAGCTACTTGTTGTCCGGACTACTTGTCCAGTCTTGTGTTGGACTCCGGGTCTCTTGACTTAGAACCCTGAAGATGCCGAACACAATTTTCGGCGAAACGTCGGAAAGAAATACAAATGGACCACGGCCTACAAGCCCGGACAACAAAGTTAGTGGAGTTAACGACGGCGGCCGTGAAGGCCTCAGTATTTATGTAAATAAGACAATAGATATAACAACATTTGCTGTACCATAACAAGATATCTCAGGACCATTAGGAAAGGAAAAAAATGTACACAGTAATGGTTTGTATGTTGGACACTTCATAAAAACAAAGAAAACAAATAGAAGCTGCAGAAATGATATTCCAAGGGAATGTTACAGGTTACACACTATATGATGGATATCCTAAATCCAATAGAAAAGGATATGTTCAAAACACTACTTAAACTGCCGGAAAAATAGTTAAAGTTTTCTGCATTTTCTGGTCTTATTACGTTGATGACTAGATTTTAAAGAATTTAATAAGAGGTACATCCAGAAAGTAAGTTCTGTTTGGTAATAAAATTAAATTGTATATAGATACAGAAAAATTATTTATTGCAAAAAATTCTACAACTCTTAAACTACTTTTCCACATAACTGCCGAGGCACAATATTTTGTATATTTTCTTCATAGAAGTTTGCCGCCTGTGTCTTCAACCAGTTGGAAACATTTTCTTTCAGTTCGTCGTCATTGTTGAAGAGTTCACCGCCAAGGAAAGATTTGAGATGCAATAACAGATGAAAGTCGCTAGGAGCGAGGTCAGGGCTGTACGCGATGTGGTCAAATACGTCCCAGCCAAATCCCTGTAGGATCTTTTTTGTCGCATTCGCAGTGTGTGGTCGTGCGTTATCGTGAAGAAACACTACACCGATAAATTTCAATTGGTTTCACTTTCCTAGCATTCAGAAAACAATTCACCAATCTGATTTAATAAGCGGCGAGATTTTCAATCAACACCAACATTGTAAACAAGCACAACAAAGCGTACTGGCTGACAGCGATCTCACAATGGCACACGTTTCTTCTCCTTGATATAGAGCATCTACCGCGCATGTGCGAAACTACGATCACAGCGCTGCAGCGGAGGTAATTAGAAACGGAACTTACTTTTTGAATGCTCCTTGTATTATATTTTGAGCTCCTGATGATTCAAAAATAGCTATTTCTATGTGTATAATGTAGCATGTATATATTGTTAAATATGACGTGTACACACAAAAGATAAATAGCAGCTGTTTTAGTTATAGTTTTTCCTACAAAACCGTTTAAGAATATTCTTGTGTTAATAGGTTGTGTGATAAATGCGGCGAAACATAAGAACAGGAAAGGTACACTAAAACAATGAGTTTTTTTTTTCTTTTTGTTTTATCTTTTTCTCTTTTCCTTTGCTAAAGCATATAGTATCCTTCCATCGTTTCCCACAGCTAACAACCTATTAATATGCGTAACACTTGTTACCTGCAAGCCGTCAATCGGATATCGCCCTTCAGTATCTTACGCACGTTCCGCCCTTCTGCGACCTTAGGAATATCTTCAATAATTTTAAGTGTCATCCTGTAATTATTTAATTTACAAAATACTAGTTTTGAGAAAATGCAGCTGATATAGGTTTCAACATTTCTTCGGGAATACGGATGTACTGAATGGAAAACATTCACGTTGTGTACTACCGGAAATAAAATCATTAGCAGGGAAACACAGGACTTAATATCCTCCTTCAACTGTTTTACGTTTTATGCCTACTGTGCTCAAGGCTGTTCCATTCGTTTTGATATTTCATTTTTGATACCCCATGGGATTAGGTTTATACATTACTACCCTGAAAGTATTTAAAAGGTTGGTGTAACATTAGCTTATACATCTGAACCTCGGTATGACAGTTTCATCTATCATTGACAGTTGAATAGCAATTAAATGCACTCTATTGCATTGTCTTCCCTCAGCTAGCATGTTGTTAAGATGTGGAAAGAAGTGTACCTTCAAGTATAAATTCATCAAGCATTTCTTTATCAACAACGTAGTGGCTTAAGTCAGAACCATATAATTACATTTATAGAATTTCATATCCAGACTGTATCGGGTATTCACATTTTTTCAATGTTCTTTATAAAATAATTGTAAATAATATGATTAGTCAATTATAGTGGCCATATGCAGCCCTGTGTATATGTGTACGGGTACAAATATATATATACTCATGAAGAAAGAGAAAGGTTTTCATGAAAATCAGTATGAAGTAAATTCAAAGGTTATACCGCAACATAATACTTTAATTATTTCCATATTCATCTAGAGACTAAAAGTCCCATTTGTAGAGGTAGGTATAGTATGTTTGTTTTCATATTTTATATAATATTACATTTCCTTACCACACAATATATAAGTATAATGTTTCCACAGTGGCCATTTCCTTTATCAGCTAAAGCTAAGTGGAATGTAAAAGTATATTTTCAAATTGTTCTGTGCAATCATTATATGCTAAAAAATTGTATTAAAAAACTGTAACTTATAAATTTAGCCGATGCACTTAAGTGACCACTCGAACTAATTTCATTACATTTCCTTACCACCCAATATATGATGTTTCGAAAGTGGTCATTTCCTTTTACAACTAAAGCTAAGTGGAATGGAAAAGTATATTTTCATCTTGTTCTGTGCAATCATTATATGCTCAAAAATTGTATTAAAAAGAACTGTAACTTATAAATTTAGCCGATGCACTTAAGTGACCACTCGAACTAATTTCAAGTTGATGGACATTAATCATTTCTTTCACACCAGCCGTATGTAGGCTAAGGTTTGGATGAGTAGAGCCAGACTGAAAAACTCAGTGCCATAGCCGGGATTTGAACCACGGATCTCCCGGTCTCCGTTCAGTTGCTCTTAACCATTGAGCTACCATTACCAACTTGCCGACATGGCATTAAATTCTGCAACAGACTCGTATGTATCCCGGTAGACCACTAGGGGTTATCATTTACAATGAGATACGCACCTTATGTGGCGACTTACTATGCTGCAAGTACTTAAGTCCCAGGTTTCACAGTTGAACCACTATGTTATTCAGGTAAATTGATGGAAATAATTATTTCTTGCGCACAAACCGTGTGTAGGCTAACGTTTGGATGAGTAGAGCCAGAATGAAAAATTTCAAGTTCTTAAAAGGAAAGTTAATGTATTTTCAAGTATCCTGAAATCTTTGTTATGAGTTGACCTACCAATTATTTGGAAAGGTAGAGTCAGGTGGTCAGGACGAAAGATTCAAAGTCATAGGCAGGGCATGAACCACGCATCTCCCGGTTGAAGTCATTCATACCCTGTGGTTCAAATCCTGGTTATGATACTTTTTTCTGATTGTATCCTTCCAAACTTTGTCCCACATATTGCTAGTATGAAAGAATAATTAATTTCTACAACTGGTATAAGAATGATTCATAGTCTGAAGGTGAACCCCCCCCCCCCCAAAAAAAAGAACTACCAAGAAGATATTCCTCAAGCTGAGAAAACTTAATTTATGCTCCTTTTAACTTATTCGCTTATATGAAATGAATTCGTCAAATATCTCAGAACACTAGAAAGTATATATTTTCGGGATGACAACTGTAGCTTTGCATATGTATGATCTAAATTTGGAATAACCCTTGTTTTGCTTTAAGTATATTTCAATGAAACTTTAGAGTAAAAAGACTAATTATATTGTCAGTCAATTATCGGAAAGCACGACCAACTGACAGCTGAGTAGGGGACCGGAGGCATTGAGCCCACGCCTACCCATTTGTCTCGTGTCACTAACTGAGGGGATGATAAGGGAAGTGTCACTGGTCGTTGGTCGCCTCTTTCCTCTCACCCCTGGCGTCTGGAACATTCGGGATTATTTTCTGAACCGCGAGACTTCCAGAAACAGCGATATCCCTGTATAAGACCTGCAGTGGGCGAGTCAGTTCTGTTCTTGGCGAGCAGCCGTGAGGAGTGCCGAGGGAGTGGACGGGCTGGAAGACGGTGTACGTGTATCAGAGGAGTTGTACATAACTGTGAGCGTGCAATGGACCTGTGACAGACAAACTAGTGAATTGCAATTGCGTGCGCTAAGTAATTCTATGTAATCGGCAAGTTTTCCAACTGTAATTCGGTGGAAATAAAGAACATTTTGAGTTTGTGCAATTGGACTTTTTATTTCACAAACCCACAAAGTCACAATATCCTCTTCTCTTGCCAAAATGTCATGTAATGTTGAGTAATCTAAACTAACATCAAATTATTTCTCTCTACTTTGAAAAATGGTCTTAGAGTTATTTCTTCTTCCACTGAAAATTCCTTATAGGCACTCAAATCAATTTACTGTT
The DNA here is from genome assembly GCA_030765055.1 of Mantis religiosa. Taxonomy (NCBI): domain Eukaryota; kingdom Metazoa; phylum Arthropoda; class Insecta; order Mantodea; family Mantidae; genus Mantis; species Mantis religiosa. The sequence goes on along the minus strand of CM060958.1, from coordinate 55,774,942 downwards.
TTTAAATTCTATCTAAAACTTCACTATCACTTTCAAAGCTTTAATTTTCTTCTCTATAATTTTCTGAAACATGATTATGTATTCTATTCTTGCAAATTTGAAACATATATGAATGCTAACACGACTTTTCTTACAAGTTATTCCAAGTGACAAAAGCTCACTGATATTATGTAGAGAAATAAAAACTACCTCTGAGAGGGAAGGATGTATAGATATGTGTAGTAAGTTAGGGCGAGAAGGTTTTGCTTGGGCGAGAACAGGAGTGAGAAACTTGAAAGGTATAGGCCAAGAGAGGGAGCTAGATAAATATCCATTGTGTGGAGAAGAGAATGCATATTTCCATTGTATATTATATTGTAGTCAAACAAAGATATGGAGAGAGCAGTCTTGGCTACGTAAATGGGACAGTTTGGGGGGTGAAGTAGTAATTAGAAAAATTTTGTCAGTAAAAGGGGAAAAGAACAAGAGAAATATAGGAAAATATTTAGGGAAAGTTAAAGAGAGATGGCTAAGAACAATTAAGAAAAAATATAGAGTGGGATAGGTGAAATTGCAAAATCTGTAAAACGGAGTAGAGGGCGTCCTATACACAAAAACCTAGGGTTAGGTGTATGGGGACCGAATTTTGAGTCAGTGGTGGACAATATTACAGTATTTCCAGGATTTAGGAATATATGGCATTTTTCAGTAATGATTTTATAATTGTAATCTTGATTTTCTATTTCCATTTGATGTTGTAAAGGTAAAGATGAGAAATGAATCACTTACAAGGAGCTTTAGAAACATAAAAGTTTCCAAGCTGTGTACGTACTTTAAATTCCTAATAGCATTTTGCCACTAAGTGACACAGCCATGATTTGATTAAAATATCATACAATTGAAAGAGAGAGCTGGGAATTTCTAATCGAAATTATTGAAATAATCTGAAGGTAATGGAAGTCAACGTGAATATCTTATGTAATTTCAGCAGCCAAAGTTGCCTTGAAGCTTCCCTTTGAGTTTTCACATGCTTAGTAATAGAGCCTTAAATTATTGATCCTTTTTTCTTGGCTCTCTCCAATTTAATGTATTTATGTATAAACAGTACCTATTCTTGTCTTGAGGATAGTATGAGGAAATCATACAGGAGATTGACTCAAATATAATGAAATAGTTGCATATATTAACCCTAGATGTATGCAGGTTTAACTTCGACTATCCAGAATGGGTAGGTTACTTGTTTGTAAGATTGTGGGTTGGTTATAGGAGATAGGTAATAGTTAGTAATTACAAATATATTCATATAAAACGTTGAGCTTTATTACAAAAATCACAAATCTACATATGTATTATGCTTACATTAATCACTGGCATAGCAAACGAAAAATAAATATCTATTACAACGAGAGCTTATACACATACAAAGAACAGTCACTCTCATTATTTGAACATTGCTATTTACAAAGGCAAAACGTTTAGCTATGGTCGTCATCGGGTTAATCCAGTACGCAAATGCAATAAAATTATAATATCACCCTGTATTTATATCACCACAAACGTCACATAAATAGTTAAGTCTGTGAACATAGTGTGCACTTTGAAATGCACAGGTGCTCGAAAGGGAACGAAAGGCAATAGAAATAGGCTACACGCTTAAACGCGCGTTGAAATCTCCAAGAAAATGGAAGAGTAGGTAGTATTTAGACTACACGCTTAATCGCGCGTTGAAATCACCAAGAATAGGTAAGAAACTAATAGCGCTAGAGCTAGTGAAATGTAAGTTAGAACGGATAGCTGAGTATTTCGTTGAAGCCGCCAAAGGCATGCAGATTCGGCACGCCATTAACGAGCTTTGGCAGTACGATACGTCGTTGGTCGTAGATTTATTTTCCTGGGTTAGGGTAGTTGTAGCCAGTCTGGGGGGAGTAGCTAGGTAGACGTCCAGCGCCTCCAGCACCACCAGCACCACCAGGTCGGCTGCCGAATCCACCAGCTCCACCACCGGGACGGAATCCACCGGCTCCTACAAAACAAATCGAAGTTAATTGAAATGCTTTGAATTTTCAGGATAAAAATTAAAGTGAAGCTGTGGGTCACTAGGAGGTCAGTGTTTCTATTAGATTAAAGCTTTCAGTTGCTACTGACACATAGAAAAATAAAGTATCATTAGATATCAATTAAATTAGAGTGAATAGTGTGCTTATATGTTGAAGTATAGGAGTAAAACATATTTACGCTACGCAAAGTAAAGAACAGAGCACTGAGATATGCTTTATAAATAAATCTAGAAAGTCAGAGAAATTTAGAGCTATTAAATTTTATAGATAACTTACCGCCAGCACCACCGGAGTATCCACCCTGTCCAGCACCACCAGAGTATCCGCCCTGTCCAGCACCACCAGAATATCCGCCCTGTCCAGCACCACCGGAATATCCACCTTGTCCAGCACCACCAAATCCTCCCTGTCCTCTTGCTGCAGCAGCTTCCTCAGCGGCGTTCTGCTCCAGAGACTTGAGGATCTCTGGGGGGATGGGAGGAGGGGTGGGGAGGTGATCGCCCTGTGGTACGAAACCGTTCTCGTCGGCAGTGTAAGTGAGAGAGATAGTAACGCCATCAGGACCAGTGTAAGAGTAAGATCCCTGAGCAGTCTGAGCTTCGGCACCCTCTCCAGCTCCAGCATTCTTCAGATAACCCTGTTCCTGAGCGCTGATGCCATTGCCGGTCTGGTAGCTGCAAACACGAAGCTCAGTGTTGCATTTGCTCCTAATGCAGTTTAATTTATTACAAAATAATAAATAAGAGGCTACAATGAGAGATGTCAGCGGCAAGGAAAACAAGTGAAAAGTACATGAAAATATAGTTTTAGAAAATATAGCAATGCAGTGGTAAGAGATTCTATATATGTACATGGCAACTGATTTTACTGGAAAGAAGGGCATATGATAGATTTTCATTTGAATCCCAAATTTAAGTTTTAAAAAATGTTCAATAAATTAGATGAATAGAATATCCACTGGTATTATCTTTAGTTAGGGAGTGTTATGCACTATTTTCTCAAATAAGGATACATGTTAGCGGTTTAAGTAAAATAGTAGTTGATAGAGTTTGACAGGTGTACTATATCTAAGTTCTATATCAGCTATAAATCTGCTTAGCAATAAGGCATTATATCATCCGACTATACATTATAGGAGACTCGAACTCCATATACCTGTTTGTTCTTAAGCTTTTCTTGCTCTTCTTTCATAAATTAATTGCAATATGGCAGGAAATTGCTCCAGCACAACAGCCAGCAAGCAGTAAATCGAGATGCTTTTTTGTAAGACTACATTCCAAGGGACATCTGTTGCAGCACATTTCGCAAATACCAATTAAGATACTTCCTAGCTCTGAGCGGTGAGGGTTCACCCATGTACTCTGTTACGTCACAATATGATTTCCCATGTTGCTGGGACACAAACTGTTGCTTGCATCTTTCTGAATTGTTCTCATGAGTAGAGAATCTGAGGCTCGCTGAAATGTTAAGCTAATAGCTAATTTAGGCGTAATCTCAGTTATCAGTATTGCTTGGTAGCCATGGCAAGAATTGCTGTTTTCTTTTATGAAATAATCTTTAAGTTCTTTTAGGTCGTTTTTACAATAATTTGAGCCAAAGAGCACAAAAAGATTGAAACATTATTCCTGTGTTAAGGTAGTTCGCGATTTACAACAAAGGAATGCAGTTATCCATTAGTTTCTACGTGTTGGAAGATGCTAGACTTCTGCTAGGTAAAAGAAAGGGAGCAAAAAAGAATAATAACAACTTAGAGTGACACATGAATGGTCTTATGGAAATTTATGGTTTAGAAAGATTGCTGTATCATTTGAATTCAGTGACGGACTATGCACTGGAATGCGGGTGATGATTTATGCTCGACTGCTTTGATGCCAGAGGTCCCTTCTCCTCAAAACAACACGGGAAAAACGATGCAGTTAACGGAGTGGTTTATTCTAAGTAGAGAGGTGTATAACACTTCAAACGTTGTATATGGAAGTTAAATTCAAGACAAAACACGTCTTCAGGTTTATCTTTGACCATCGTCTGTAACCACTTCCAAGTACATGCAAATACAGAAGAGCATCTTAATACAAGTAATATCTTTCTAAAGAACGGAATACATAGGCTCCAACCCTGGATGCAAATTATTAAAATTGAGGTTTTGATTCATCTGGCTCCAAAGACACCAATGTGAAGTCAATGTTGGCGATATCTGCTGATGTATAACAATGAGATTTAAAATATTTGAGGGAATTAGTGCAAACGTTAGGGCACTCATCGTATACTTTTCAATTGCTTGGCAGATAATAAGACTTGACTGGAAATTCAATATATAAATTGTCTATGGAATATATGTGCTGCTATCAATGAGCATGTTTGTCAACTCATATAGTGGGACATTGAATACCTGTATCTGTAGCTGCCATCGCCGTTGTTCTCGTTTTCGTAGCTGATGATGGGGATAACGGGACCAGAAGGAGCACCACCGAAACCTGCTCCACCAGCACCAGCACCACCGCCGAAACCAGCACCACCACCTCCGGTATAGCCGGGAGCACCACCGAAGGCTCCACCAGGTCCTCCAGCACCGCCACCGAAGGCGCCACCAGGTCTTCCAGCACCGCCTCCGAAGGCTCCACCAGGTCCTCCAGCACCACCGCCGAATGCTCCACCAGGTCTTCCAGCGCCACCGCCGAAAGCACCACCGGGTCTTCCGGCACCACCTCCAAATCCACCACTGCCAGGTCCAAAACCACCGGCACCGCCACCTCCGAAGGGTGCTGCGATAGCTCCAGGAGAACCACCAGATCCTGCAGCTCCGGTGGGTGGCAAGTAAGAGTTGTCGAGTCTGGCGGCAGTGGCCAGGCTCACCAGTGCGGCCACGAGGATCTGTGAAGAATAAGAAGGCAGAATTTGGTAAGTACTGTGTACAATATATTGCCTATATTATTCATTTTTTACAAATACTTCTACTGCTATAGTACAAGATCTATTACAGAATATAAAAAATAGGGATTGAATTTAAATTTCGATGAAAGGCAAGTAATATTATTGATTATATCAGTCCAGAATTGTATTTCATAAACTATAAGAATCGGGAAACGTCCTAAAGTCCCAAGAAGACAACGCCATTTTCTAAACTAATTGTCTTCTAGTAAACTGACGCATTGATGATAATTACTCTTTAAGATTTAGCACCATCAGGAAGAAGTTTACAATGGAGGGAGATGTGTTGAAACATTTAAAGAATTTTCTTAGCGAAAGCCTCAGCGCTCCACTTCCCATCCCATTGACTTGCGAGTTGGTACAAATCTATAAGAACGCCGAGCTGTGTTGGGAGGTGTTTTCCCAAGGAGCATGAACAATGACCGCCTCACATTAACCCAAGCGGATGACGTAATGTAGTACGCACATCATTCAACTCCTCCTTTCACCTCAGGCAAGAACATACCGTAACGTTCTCGCTGGGGTGTGCAAATTGATATAGTAAACAGAATGGTTTTCCCGGGAGCACACTTTCCCTTATTGTTCAATATTTAAGAAATAAAATTATTATCCAATCTGTTATCCTTCGTTGTTGGTATCATGGCAAACGTCAGGGTTTAGAATTTAGGTATCATTGCAGCTTCTCAAAAATAATATTTTAATCTCCAATTTGGCTTATCCAAATCTCTCTCGATATTAAGATGTTAAACAGTCTGAAATTCCTTTGCGAAAAAGATGCATTAATTAGTTGTTATTTTTATTGATATTTTAAGTTTAACTGAGCTTCGAAACATGCCAGTCTTATTTAAATCTTCATTTTCTGTTCTTGACTCCCTTCTTTATACTGCATAGAAGTATATTTTTCTGATTTAAAATATACTTTTAGAATTTCCCCTTAACTAATTTGTTTTCCAGTAATACATATAATACATATGACTGTATCATTTTAATTAGAGGATTGCTTCCTATTCAAAAATTCTAAGAAATGTATGCCAAACATACATTTAGTTTTGTGCTCTAGAAGTAAGTGTATAGCGACCTAGAAGAATAATTGTCCTTAAATATATGCACAAATATTTACTTATCCTTAGACTTTAAGGAAAAACAAGCGAATGTAAGCTACACTATTATCATTTATTTTATACTGTCTATGTAAGTGTTGAACTTTTTATTCTTGAATTAAATAATATAAGTTAGACATAGGTTACTTGAAAAGTTTAAGAACATGTCGTTTCGTGCAGTTCTAGTGTAGACATAATGAAAAAAGCTGTTTAAAATTTATTCAGACTTTAAATTTACTTTTAAATAATAGAGGTTTTGTGGTGGATTTTCTCACATTCCAGGTGTAAAGCATATTTAAAGAATGGAGTATTTTTTTAAAAAAAATTACGTCCTTTAACTATTTAAGTCATATCGGACGATGAATGAAATGGGTGAAATGATGCTCAAATGGGCCCAGGGTCCATGGAGCTTAGAGTTACCCGACATTCGTCTTTTAGAATAAGGGAAAAGCGTTATCCTGGTAACTCACCCCAACCGAGGTTCGAACTTGGGACCTCTTGAACGTGAGACAGACACGCTACGAGGTGGGCAATAGAATATTTGTGAAAATATCTAAAAACTAATGATGTAAGTGCAGAACAATTTAGTTTTGCTTCATTGAGACATAGATTGCCAATACTTTTGTTCTATGCCATTCGAAAAAGCAAATAAAACGTAATGATTTCTGTAATCCTTTGGAGCTCTTACAGTTTGCTCCTGGAGTGCTGTTTTATAGCACAGTAAAATGGGAACGAGAAGCTACAGTATATGCTTAGTAAAGGAAATAAAGAAGGATACAACAAAGATTGCAGCTTTATAAAACTAAATTCTATAGGTTATAGTTCAGTAGAAAAAGATCAAGTATTATTAATGAAAATAAGGAAGAAGAAATGAACAATGAATACTGCATTGAAAGAATAGGTTTTAAAATCCTTTGTTGCTACCAAAGCAAAGAAACAATGAATTAGTCCTTAGTGAAAATCATAGCTTGGAAAACTTCAGAGACTATAGGTTTTGGTACAAACTGTAACTCTTTGAATACCATGCACACAATAGCTTCCAAACTGAAGTTACAATTGCCCAGGTGGGCTTTGCATACACATCCCTTTGGAAGTGAGGTAAGTATACCGCCCACTGCCATGGTGTGACAGTTCTGACGTTTGTAGTGAACAACAAGTGTTTAAACACCTAACAAAGCTGAAGATGTCACGCTTTAACCGTCGTGGCTCGTTTGCATTGTCAGTCGAGCACGAACAAGATCAGTGATTAATGAACGCGATGCTTTGAAGCTCTTAATTAATTACCCTTCACCCATGGTCGCGTAAGCATTGAAATCTTGCTACACCAAGCACTATATGTTATACATAATTTGACCTTGCTATTTCCCACAACCGAAGAACTTTAAGATTTACGTTGTAAATTTTTTCTACAAATAATTGAGAATATCATATGATTCCACTAAGGCTATAGTACCATAATTCAAGATATTAAGGCTGAAAATTTAGTCAGTGCTCCGGATAAGTGGAGCTGCTTGCTGTGAAATTCATTCTTGATTAGAGAATGAATGAATATAAAATGCTTCAAGACCTCTGTCTCACTCATTCTTTCTGAGTTTTTGAATCTAATCTTTAGAACATTGAAAAAAAAATGCAAATTCAAAGCGATCATTTTAAAACAAAATCTAATATGATTTTTAAATTTAATACTCCATTTCTTTAGCAAAAATTTAGAACAACGCGATTTTTTGAAAGGTCTACTGGGGAATAGAATGAATGAAATGAAGTAACATTTAACGTCCACTAGGTAAAAGCCTGGAAAAGGTTGTATGAATTACAGTAATGTTAGTTACTTTAGAATATATAGTAATTTAGTGATGAATTAAAATCAATATATTTAACCGAATGACGTTACATTTATCTCTGAATGAATAAAACTACCCTCGAACGATCTAAATCATTAATGAAGTTACGTTAGAGAAATCTAACAACAAGGGTAGTTCTTGTGAAGGTATAAGTCAGTGAAAATGTGATACAATGACGATGATACAAAGTGTTTGCAGAAATCACCACTCACCAGCTTCATGGTTGCGCTTTTCTCTTCGGTGTTATCACAGTCCAGGTAAGTCACCCGTTTGCTCCACTTAATGTTTGTTGTTGGCTGTCCTGATGGACGATTGAGAAGCTTGTGATGCTAAACCCATCTCCTTGCCCGGTATTTATAGTTAAAAACGGTTGCAATTCTCTATGCCCCCCACTACCAGACATTCACATGTCGAAACCAGAGCAGGTACCCCCTCTATCTGGACCGCTTTGCCCCGAGCCGAGGTCGAGGCAGCCGCTTCTAGCTCATCATAGTCGATATGGTGTCGATCCTTCACATGGGACCATTGCGGCTTCTTTACGAATAATTGTGCAACTTCAAAAAATACATAATGAGTTGGTAGTTTTGCGCAAACCCTAACAAGGAGCTCGAAAGAGCGCCCGAAGAATCGTAATTTACATTCCATACACAGCAGTATTTGACCAAATTAAATCAGACCTCATTATGGAGATGTATTCCAATATGAAAACTGATTGGCTACAGTACATCCTCATTATAATACTCTCCCGTTAATAAGAACGCAGAAGGGTATTTTTGGAATGTTTATTAGCATATAAAACTTTCCTTTTCAAAACTAGTAACTGTAGTTCTTAATATTGCTTTTGTCAACTACAAAGGAGACTAAATCAGCATTTATTGATTCCGAAACCACTTTTATATAAACTACCTGATGATTTCCCCATAAAATTGTTTTACCAATTGCAGAATGCTTTAAAATTAAAGGAAATGGTATATTATTTTACTCAAATAAAGCTATTAATTTAAAATTTTCAACACATTTTCTTCCAAAAACCTATATTTTGCAGTAATGTTATCACTGAATCTACGTGAATTTTTAAAAGAAATCACTAAGCTTTTTCACCGTTATGGTGCAGTATTATATGCTTTATTGTTATTTCGTAATTGTTGCAGTACACCTCATTTTGTTTATACTATATATTTAAAAAATGTACAGTAAAGTTTAATATATTTGGTACCTAATTCCAAAAATTTATGGAACTTTTGATTTTACTTGGCAACAAAATAATAATTTTTGATGGTTTTGGGCACTTCATTAGGCAATTCCTACTAATTTTGGGTTGAGAAAAACAAATATGCCAATGAAAAATTTGTATTAGCTCTGGTTTCTATAATATACACAAGGTGGGAGTATTACATATTAAAGGATTGAGAGAAAAGGGTTCATTTTAATTACATATATGCTAACAACAATGAAAGTGCATTTGATTTTTTTAACTGCTAATTACATGCTAAGAGTTCTAAATTGCTGGAAAAATACTGCGCAGATAGTCGTGTCTGAAGAGAATCATGTGGTGGCCTATTGACTTTGTCATCTTTTAGCTTGTCTCTTGTGATGGAGTTCCGCAGAATCCCTATACAAAGACCAACAAAAATCCGAAAGCATTACTTCATTCCAAGGGCCCTGATATCTTTGTTCCATAACAGAAATGTCCTGATGGAATCTCTCCATGTTCACAACTAGGAGGGAAAAGGTCTAGGTGAGAGTAGAGAAAATGGATCTTAAGGGACATGTTGCATCCGAGATTACGGTATTTTTGCATGAGCACTGTCAACAAATGTTTGTAGTTGTCGTATCTTTTGTTAATTAATGGAAATTAATTATCATTTCACACTGGCCGTGTGTAGGCTAAATTGTGGAAACGTTGAGTCAGACTGAAAAATTCAATGCCATAGCCGGCACGCTGACCATAGTAGCACAATGGTAGTGCGGCTGGACGGAAACCAGAAGATCCGTGGTTAAAATCCCGGCTATGGCATTGAATTTTTCAGTCTGACTCAACGTTTCCAAAATTTAGCCTACACACGGCCAGTGTGAAATAATAATTAATTTCCATTAATTAACCTAATAGTGGTTAACTATAAAGCCCGGGCCTTAAAGTACTTACAAGAAGTAAGTCGCCATTAAGGTAGTTGTCTCATGTGTTTATGAGAACTCCTAAGTGGTTTACCGGGAAAATACGAGTCAGTTGGAGAATTTAATGTCATATCGGCACGTTGACCATAGTAGCACAATGGTAATGCGGCTGGACGGAAACCAGAAGATCCGTGGTTCAAATCCCGGCTATGGCATTTGAATTTTTCAGTCTGACTCAACGTTTCCACAATTTAGCCTACACACGGCCAGTGTGAAATAATAATTAATTTCCATTAATTAACCTAATAGTGGTTAACTATAAAGCCCGGGCCTTAAAGTACTTACATGAAGTAAGTCGCCATTAAGGTAGTTGTCTCATATGTTTATGAGAACTCCTAAGTGGTTTACCGGGAAAATACGAGTCAGTTGGAGAATTTAATGTCATATCGGCACGTTGACCATAGTAGCACAGTGGTAGTGCGGCTGGACGGATACCAGAAGATCCGTGGTTCAAATCCCGGCTATGGCATTGAATTTTTCAGTCTGACTCAACGTTTCCACAATATCTTTTGTTACCTAAAAATCCGTGAACAACACATTTGAAGGCTTCCCAAACTTCCGTTTCTTTCCCCTCCAAAATTTGGTCAAGTGCAGGAATCCTTTACAAGTTCTATTATTTGTGGTCCGACAGAAATGCCTTCCTTAACTTTTGAATCATCTAATTTCCAAAATTTCTCTCTGATTGTGTTTTGTAATTTAACAGGTGTTCCAACTCCCAAAAAAAATCCCTCAAATTTAAAATCTTCACTCTAAAAATGAAATGTCACTTTATGTTCAAAAGCAGAGCTAATCTATCATTTTTATGGCAATTTTTGAATTCAGCAGATGGAAATACATGTAAGTCACTATTTTTAAGCCCAAAACATTTTCATTGTTGCCCAGTGTAATTTGAGTTGGAAATCAGAGTACAACTATGTACACGACTTACATACGATACATGTAAAAACAAAGATGGAAAAAGATTTTAAAATTCTGATAGGAATATATGAAATTATTTCGCAAGTAAATTGCGTAATGGAAACTAACATAAACCGATCGAGACACAAATTTCAACTTTTTCTATAATAATACATTTAATTTAAAGAACATAATTAGTTGGTTGCGAATAAATTTTCTAAACTTACTCAAACAGTAGTATTAATATAAACCAAACATCTTAAAAACAAAAGCAATTCATCATAGTTGAAGGACATTTGTTTCCAGGCTCCAAAACACTAAGATATAATAGCTTTGTTGAATGTATTATTAAAGATTACTTCTGTGGTTAAACGTTCGCCACAAAAGTTTCATCACAGTCGCTATGCTTTCTGATGTATATTTTATGTCTACCTTGTAATTTGCTAATCTTAAACTATTCTCTCATCCACGTGACTAAGGTGTTATTTACTTTATTTTACCATAAACTCATTGAACCTAGAAAGTTAACGAAGCCATGTAAACAATTTTATTCGGGTAGTCACGGTAACGCAGAAACCAAGCGGAAAACGTGGTAGAAAATTGAGTGATGAAATTTATGGTGAAATGACTTGTACAATATGGTTGAGTCCTTTCATCGAATACTGATATTGGCTTTTAGAAGTTCGTTCTCTATAATTCACGGATAGTTGGATGACCATGGTGCCACACCTCTCTCTCCGATGTTTGACCATGCAGATGAAACCTAAAGAACCCTGAGTACAAGATTATGTAGTTGTTTTATTTCTGAAGTTCCTCGCGGTCTATTGCAGGTGTTCGTGGAGATAACCACCTCCGGGTGCCGGTTCGCAATGTCATGAAGTCTGAGGTCTGTCGATTTGAATGCTCAGTAGATTTATTGCGTCAGTCCTTCAGTCCTCTAAATGACCATACATCCTGTTGAAGATCAAAGCACTCTTTGTTACGCGCAATAAAGTTATCTACTCATAATACTTGTAAGTATAATATCTCCATTACTTTATTTCACCCATTTATATCGATATTTTGGCACAATGTTTCGATACTTTCTGAGTCCCACGCCCAAAAATAAATTTTTAGAAAAAAAGGCCCATATGTGTTTATGAGTGATGAGACACAGGAAAAAAGAACAGCATAATATCCAAGAATAATAAGTGGAATAATTATGTCCCAAGTTTGGCATTTAAATTCAATTCTTTCAAAAATATTAACAAGATTCCTTCACCACGATTGGACATTAAGTGTAAAACCTTTCGGTTTCATTACAAAAGTCTGTAACAATTTGGATAAAAATGCCATATCTTTAAGTTATTTTTTATTCTAAGACGCATATGTTGTATTTTCTAGGAATATCACCTGATGTCTCGTTTATTCGGAAGAAAAACTGCAGTTTTGTATGTATGATAAATATACAAAACAAAGAAACATGCATCACAAAAATGTGGCTTCCTTTAAAGCATAACATTTATTTCAAATATTTTCTTTTTGTAATATCAGGCATTTCGAGATTGCCCGCCTCGGTAGCGTAGGGTAGCATGTCTGCCTCACGTTCAAGAGGTCCCGAGTTCGAATCTCGGTCAGGGTGAGTTACCTGGATAAGGTTTTTTCGGGGGTTTTCCCTTATCCTTAGAGACGAATGTTGGGTAACTCTAAGCTGTATGGACCCTGGACACATTTGAGCAACATTTTACCCATTTCTTTCACTGTCCGATATGAATTAACATTGGAGGTCTTAAATTACAACAAAAAAAATCCTTTGCCACGATTGGACATTAAATAGAAAACTTTTCGGGTTTATTAAAAAAACGTCCATAACAACTTGGATAAAAATGCGATATATTTAAGATTTTTATTGTAATATATTATAATATATTATTATTCTATGTTGAATTTTCTATGAAAAGCCCCTGACGTCCAGTTTATTCGTAAGAAAAAATGTACGATTTTAAACAAATATTAAAGTCAGAAGACAGAAAGAAGCGGGCAACACAAAAATATAACTCCCTTTAAACAATGCCATTTATTTCAAATATTTTCTTTTTGTAATGTCAGCCATTTCGAGATTGGTTAGCATTTGTTTAAATTCTCTAATAACTTGAATGTTTTATCACGTTCTGATGGTTTTCATTTGTTTCTCACAACTTCATGGAAGCTTTGATATTTTAAACAACTGACTATCCTATTTTCCTTTCATACCTATATCGAGATACTTAATAAAACGGTACTCAAATATTTGTCTAAAAGGTGAACTGTTATAAACATAAGGCTAGTTTTAAGAAACTGTATGAAGGTAAAGGATAGTAGTTAAAAGAATTGAATGGTAAACATCAGTTTTTATAGCTTGCTTATACAGTGGCATCCATATAAGCCTGAACCATTCCAGTAGGCCATAACTTTTCAAGCAGTAACAGGACACACGTGCAACTTCGGGAGAATATAATACACAATTTGGAGATTATATTACACTATTTACATCTCGGAGAAAATGTTGGAAGTATCCTCCACCAGCATCTATACATGTTTGCACTCGTCTCACCATATTCTCTGAAGTTTTACAGAGAGTATCCTCGCCAACGTTACTTATTTCGGTTCGAATGGATTCCTTGAGAACATCAATTGTCCGTGGCATATTTTTATACTCTTTCTTTTAGATAAAACCACAAGAAAAATTCTGGTGAGGTTAGGTCAGGGGATCTGGGGAGGCACAGACCCTTTGAGATTATTCGATTATCAAATAAACTGTACAAGAGAGAGTCCAATTAAATTCATTGGAACCGAAATAAATAACATTGGCGAGGAAACTTTCCGTAAAACTTCAATCTGGTGAGACAAGTGCAAATATGTATAGATGCTGGCGGAGGGCACATTAAACGTAAGGTAATTCTTTCATTACATAATTTCTCACTCTCTCCCTCTCTCACTCCCTCTCTCTAAATCTCTCTCTCTCTAAATCTCTCTCTCTCTCTCTCTCTCTCTCTCTCTCTCTCTCTCTCTCTCTCTCTCTCTCTCTCTCTCTCTCTCTCTCTCTCTAAATCTTGCTGCTCATAAATGACTTGAAGAGAATTTAATGTCTATAATAAAATGTATTTATGAGCATGGTAACAAATAAAAGGACCTGCTTGAATGCGACACAGAGTATCCACGCACTTAATGGGAGGAAATTTTATAAAATATACACAGAAAATATAGTCAACTTCTTGTTTTCTGCGGCTTAGAATGAAATGATGGTGTCCTATTGCATGAATATCTCATACTATAAGCTTCTCCAGAGAATTTCGAAGCATGATCCTCTAAAATGTGTTCTTAATTTCCAATTTTGCACTTTTATTTACAATAAAGTTCACAAAAATCACATTTTGAAGTTGCTGTATGCAGAGAAATATTTGAAATTTTGTGTCATATTTTTCCCATAGTAACTGGTGTACAAAGCTGACCCTCATCTTGTTTTCATTGATGAAGAAAGAGAACGCAAACGTAAAAATTTGTACCTCCTTTGCACGTACATTACTTCTAGTAATGACACTGATAACTTTTAAACTTTCTACAGCTGTAACAATCAAACATTAGATCCACGCCTGAAATTCATCTCTTAAGATGACTCTATAGCTGTAACATCTGACATTCGTCTGTTAATTTTTACCCGATATTTTCTAAAGCTACAGAATTTGAAAAACAATTTAGTACCTACTTACTGCTTCAACAATTTGTCATATATTATATGTTTCTCTAATGAAAGGTGGTTCTGACAATTTTTTTCTATGTTTTGAACAAACATTTAATATTTCAAAACACTTTTGCTTAAATTTACGTAACAAATAATATTTCTCGATTTTTAATCTGGTATTTCTCCCAAATATTTATATTGATAATTTTTTCGATCTTCCTTGGAGATGTTGTTTTCTACAGACGTATTTAAAAGTCCTTTATTAAAATTTTCAAGAAATCAGGTACCTGTATATCCAGACAACTAAGCTATTATGATCATAATAATAACATGCAAAAACAAGCAAACAAACAAAGCAAAAGTTAACAAACTTCTTCTCTCTATCTCCTTTGATTATATTTTCTTCTTGTCCTGTGTATCATGTAGTTGGAACACAAAATACATAGAACTTACAAAACTTTGAGCTATGTCCAATCCTTATTAGATATAAATTACTTAATTCATAACTAATCGTGAACACCTTTTGATAAGGTTATATGAAATGTCCCTTGAACCCTACAGTGTATGGCATCGCTCCCAACCTTTCAGTTTGAGTTTAGTATTGTCACCCAATTAGCGGAAAGCACAACCAACGACAGCTGAGTAAGGGGCCAGAGGCAGCCTAGCCACAACCCCCCATTAGTCTCTGTCGCTAACTGAGGGGATGATTAGGGAAATGTCACTTGTCGCTGGCCGCCTCTTTCCCCTTCCCCTGTTCTCTGGAACTTTCGCGGTAATTCACTGAAACCAGAGCCTTCTAGAAAACAGTGATATTCCTATAAAAAGGGCTGCAGTGAGTGAATTGAGTCAGTCAGTCAGTCAGTCAGTTCTTGGCGAGCAGCGTAAGAGTGCAGTGCTAGTGTACGACGAGAAGACTGTGTATGTGCATCGGAGGATTGTACATAATTGCGAGAGCAAAGTGGAATTGTAACGAACGAACTGGTGAATCGTAATTGTGTGCATTACGTAATTCTGTGTAATTGGCAAGTATTTAACTGTAAGTCGTTGGAAATAAAGAACGTTTTTGAGTGGTGCAATTGGACTTTTCATTTCACGAACCCACAAAGTCACAGTATACATGCATAAAATGACGTGCAAGAAACTCTTAATTTTGGTTAATTTTACAGATTTTCCCCTAAGTTATCAACGTTTCCAATTGAACAACTTAATTTGCTTTAACTAGCACATATCAATTTTTAAATCCACATTAAACTTCAATTTGTGGTCTAAGGAGCACGTTAGTGTGAGACAGACTGAAAAAGTATACTTCAAGTTTAATTTATTGTTTCACTTGAAGGAAGAAGTAGGCAATTTTGGTCTTTAAAACTGATCAAATATGTAACATGAAAATGCAAATGTTACATATAATAAATGCACATATTTCTTCTATTACCCCATGCCTAAACAAATGATGAACTCATGTTGCTGTTTATTGTACTTGATTGTTGTCTTTGTTTTTAAGTCTCCTTCCTTTTATGTTTAACTCTGCATCCTTCTTTGTCGTACCGAGGTTGAGTTTACTGTAGGTAATTTAAGCTTAATCACAGATACTCTTTGTAGGTATATTCAGGTAAAGGTTAACCTTTCTTACTTCCTGCTATAAGGAATACCCCTTAGGTTTCCCCGCAGTGGCGTGGAGGATGTCGAAGTTGTCTTTCAAGCCTTATGACCCGATTCGATTCCCGGTAAGTGGGTGGGAGCTTTCCGGAATTCCCCTTCCCCCCTGGGAAGATGGATGTCAGATAGTATATGTATAGCGGTTCCAAGGACTTCAAGAATAATTTGCACCATCACTTAGAAAGCATTTCATTCAATGTCTGCATATCTTAGCAATAAAAGCGGGCGACACACACGTAGACACATTCATAGCAGTTATTTGAAACTCCTTGAAGGTCTGAACTGAAAGTGTTAAGTTTTTAAATGCAAATAACTGCTCGATAGCATGTATATTGAGTGAGAACCTCGTGGATTCTTATTTCATTAAATAGAAGAGCATATCTGTAGATATTTCAAATGATTTGTACTTCTAAATCGCCCCAAAATCTCATATATTTAATGTAATTATTACAGGGGTAGCTGCAGTATGAATGCATTAGTAATAAAATTACCTCCCTAAAATTATTATATATCACTACCACTACTATTGGAGCGTTATCTCAAACAGATGATAAATTTTGAGCTATCACAATTTTTTTGTCACTATCAAACAGCATTACTTACTCATGTGCTTTACTTTCACACAACTGAAAGATTTCAAAATACTCGTTTAGACCAGGGGTTATGACTGCCAAATACAGCGCACGAAAGGAACAATAAATAATGTTTTAACTCACATTCACACATTCATTTGTTTTTCGCGTAGGTGTTCGTAGAGAATTTTCTATCGTGGTTAACATTTGTGGAATTTTTAAAAGTCAGCGATTAATTTAATTGTAAACAACAGAGAATTAATATCGAATATGGTATAATAAAATATGATATTCCTTAAACACTAGAAATTGTTACCTAATTTCTCATATCTCAGTGTAGCTTATATTTCCTTAATGTCGCTTTTGATTCGCATGTGCTGCCAACGATAAGCCGTGACAGGTTCTAACTGTCATGAATTAGTTGTACATGCTTGCCCCTGCTGTCTTGATAGCTTTGATATGGAAACTCCGTAGTGCTATGAATTCTCAAGCTGGAATTTATTTGCTTTTTATACTTTATTTGCATCATTACCTTTATTAAAGCTGCAACTTGCATCTCTTCCTACAGCTTCTATGTTTTTCAGTTGTCAGGCAAGCCTTTCATTGAGTCTTCAGATATAATTAGGACTGTATTGTTGTTGCAATCATAGTTTTTGTTTCGCTTTTTCTATCCTTTTTTGTAATTTACGTGCGCCCCAACGTTAAGTTATACCGGACGGTGAATGAATTGGGTGAAATGGTACTCAAATGAGTCCAGGGTCCATGGAGTTTAGTTACCCGACATTTGTCTTGAAGGATAAGGGAAAACCCCGGAAAAATATTATCCAGGTAAGTCACCCTGACCGAGATTCGAACTCGGGACCTCTTGAACGTGCGGCAGACATGCTACCGTCTACAAATTAATTTAAAATATGCATCTCTCCATTTTATTAAGAAGGGTCATGACACAGAAAAAGCTCTTCCCAGAGGAACCCCAATTATATTTGTCTGGTGAGCATCGGTAAGGTATATTTTTTCTCAGAAATAATTCATGTATCATTTAAATGTGGTCGTGGCGATAAATAAAAAGCATCCTAAAGGTCTTAAATTAATATCTTTAGAAATAACAGGTATTGATTCAGAGTTACAGACTCTTCAAGCCACATTATATTATACATAAATTTTTCTTCCAAATACTGCAAAATCAGTAAAAAGAGCTTGGTTACAGCATTTTTATTCAAAGGTATATTTGTAGCAATGAGCTCTTGCAATATGGGAAGGAGGAGAGAAAACAAAGGAAAATGAAAACAATTGCAGCATAACCAAGAAACGAAGAGACCTCTGTGGAGGAGTGTTCAGTGTTCTTTCTTTTCAACTCAGAGGTTCACGACCCTCATGATGTCTGAGCTGAGAAGTTTTCTATCCAGACACCTGGTGAATCCAGGAGTGAATTTTATATTTAATGTAAAAATAATGAAACCAATATTAAACAATCCTAGGATTCAAAGAGAAATCATCAGTAATGTTTCGCCGTATGATTATTACCCTCATTATAAATGAAACAATAAAATATATATCAAATTTGTAGTAGATCCATTATGAGACATTCATAAAAAGCAAAAATCTGTAACATGCATTTCTGAATGCGACTAACGCAAAGACACAATATTGACAGCTTTACCTAGTCAGTTTAAGTCTTCCACAACTTCTAATTATATAAAATAATACAAATATTTAATTTAACATTTTTATATAAAAATAAGGTTAAGCTTTGAAGTAACTGTGGATATCATTTAAATAAAAACAGTTAAGAACCACTTTGAAGGGTATTTCAAAACGTTTTATAAGTAGTAATGAAAAGGCTTATCGTTCTACTAGATGCATTGGTACACCTCAGCAAAACTAAAAGGACTCCAATTTGTTTTACAAAAATAAGATGGAAATCAAAAATCAAATAAATGCAAAAACAGAAAGGAATTGAAAAACACGAAATGTTTCCGTGCGTTGACTTGTGGCATCCTCAGAATTTGCTGAACTGCGAGTGATTATAAGTTTGGTATCTATTCGATTTTGCATTTTACTAATGATCTCTCTCTCTCTCTCTCTCTCTCTCTCTCTCTCTCTCTCTCTCTCTCTCTCTCTCTCTCTCTCTCTCTCTCTCTCTCACACCCACCCACACACAAACATACACACTCACATACACGAGCACGCGCGCACCCACGCACCAGGCTCCAGGCTCCAGGGCGCAAGCACATATGTACATGGACCTGTTTCTCTTTTGAGTAAATTTGTATTTTTCTACAGAAACACGTTATATTGATTTTTCACTGGAAATGCACAATTATAAGTGACGTGAACCCAAACCCAAGGAAGGGTATTCAGTAAAAATGTATTTATATGTGGGGGTGAATAGTATAACCCCCGAAAGTAAGTTTGATTAAATATTGGGAACTTATCTTTCTGTATCTTTCTAGACTGCCTGATAAGATATTTTAATTAAACTTCTTTTCCCTAAACTAGCCTTATTGGTAGAAGAGTTCCTTCCATGTTTCTTGTTTTCTAAAAATAGCTCTAATAATTTTAATTTTCATGCTCTGTTTATAAAATAGTTGATGATAAAATGTATAACTTTGAATTTTGTGGGTGCAGCAAGTCAAGTCTTCCTCATTTTGAACGACTTGTTCAAAGCTGGTAAACTGTTAGAGATGGACATTATCTTACTATAGATTTCGAAATGAAATTTTATATCTTTTAGCATTAACCATTTAAAAAATTCTGGGGAAATTTGTTTCAGTTTTCAAGTACTTAACAGCTCTATATTTTTACAGTAGATAAGAGGAATTCCAGCACTTTTACATAGGTTTCATTTAGAGATTTCGTGAATCCAATAAAATTATGTTAGGAAAAGCTCTGTTTGTGTGTAATCTTGAACTTGGCACAGCTATTTTAAGTATATCAATATTTACTGTTTCTCAAACAAAAATTTCTCAGAGAATTTTGTGATAGTTATAATATTCTCAAAAATGACTGAATTGATTTTATTAAAATACATATTCTTTGATTATCTGTGAATAGACCTAAAGTGTTCATTCAGTAGGAATTTCATATATTTTTCATATTAACTATGACACAGACGAAATATCATTACATAAAAATAGTAGATATATGTAAAGCATATCATTGATTTCAAAAATCTAGTTTTGTTACATCGACAAAAAAGCAAAGATATCTACTGTCATTCGTTTGAATTTTTCAATGCACTGTCACTTTTCTCAGAGTTGTTGCTTTTCAGTTGTTTCTCGCAATGTCATGGATAGAGTATGGAATTTCAAGGTCAGCGGTAAGTGACCCAATTTTTATCTTTTGATTACAAAAAAAAATCATAAGTTGTGACAAGTTTTACCTAGATTTTATTAACTAAATGTAAAAATAAGCATTCATAAGGATTGTTTGTGGAAGTTATATGAAAACAAACGATGGCGGGTTGTGAAAGGATTTCACTGTAATTCATTATATTTTATGTTCAGTGCCTACTATAACATAATTTCTTTGACAAAAGAATTTATACGGTTACGGTATGTATGATTCTACACTGATTTCCAGTTACATTCTGGGCTAAATGCATTTCAAAGAATTACCTCACCTCTTCTAGACTCTGCATTGCAATAAACACACGGATAACCAATGGAGTTTATAAGCATTTATAATGAACAATAATTATGTTCTTCTCGTATATCCTGTCATTATCTCTCATTTAAACCTCCCCTTGGGCTCTAATATAATTATTAATTCAGGCAATTCGTTCCTCTTAATGAACGTACACTTAGAACACAAACATTGGCCAACGAAAAAGTTGTAATAACAGGACTGCTATGTCACTTAAATACAATAATGAGAAAATACTATGCTAAAATGAGCTTTCGTAATGGCATTTAGCTCTGATTTAAAGTAGGAATGGAGATTCTAATGAGCAAAGCTTAAATTAAGAGGTTTTAACTATTAACGCTACACAATGTTGAAAAATTCAGTGTTTGTGTTAAACGTAACATTTTATGGCACAACGTTTAAAATTGATTATGAAAAATGAATGAAAGGAATTTGCGATTTAGAGTTCACGTGGTTACGACTGAGCCGAGAGCGAGGTTGAAATTTGTAGAACTGCAGCACTTTGTTTCATTCTAATTTTATAAAAATGTATTGTTAATATACCTGGAAGTGAAAACAGCATTCGGAAAGTCCGGATTTGAATTCCCGTCTAACGCCCACACTGATGTTGTGCTTTTAATGGTTTTCCCTGGTTGGTAAAAGAGCCTCTACAATGATGTTCTTTCCTAACTAAAAGGCTGCTTAGTGGGCAGGTCATTCATCGTCCTATCTTGGCAGATCCACAGTGGGATGGTGTTTGAGCTTGGCACAGCTGGGTACCTCTGCGCGTCTATGTAGCTGTCTTTCGGAGGCCTGTACCCTTCTGTGGTTCCTTCACTTCATTTCTTCGTCTTGTGGAGAGTTAACCATAATAAATATATGTATATATGCGCAAGATGTCTCCGTACATTGTATGGCCTGTATATAAATTTCCCCTTAAATATTGCTTACGACAACTAAAACACTATTTTCAATAGCATACGCAAAGAAGGTTCATATGAACTTTGCATTCATTTTATTTGTTGGAGAACGTAATTTTATTCATTCAGATCCCAAGATAATATAAATTTCACAGCTCATTGTCTCACATATAACTAACACTTGACATCACACTCAAAACAATAATATATAAAATATTCTTAAACTATTTGTGCATGAGAGTAGTCGGTATTCCATTATGTGCAAACAATATATCATTTATTAATTTGGAGTAGTACTTTATGGCATACATAAGGCCTTTAACAATGTTGAAGCAGTTTAATTGATTTTTTTATATATATAATTTACCTTGGACGCTCAACACGAGAGTCGCGAAAGAAAGTACTGAACTGCACCGTGACCCAAATGCCAAAATATTAACACACAAACATACACACATATAAGAACATATATAATACGAAATTTGAATATGCCACTTTGGAATAATATAGTGAGACATCTAGTGACATGAATGTAGTGTCCAGTCTGGTTGTGCGCATGCGCGGATGCTTACACACGACGCAGGAGAGAATCAGACAGTTGTGAGTTGCGTGCAGTTGACGCGTTAGTGGGTGTGAGGGCATGCTGGCGTTCACTTTGCAAAATTCGACAATTGAGGAAAGCGGAAGGTATTAAACCGGCCGGTATTCATCACCGGATGATATCTGTTTAACACCTCCCTGTTCCTCAATTGACGAATTTTGCAATTGAACGCCAGGATGTCCTCACACGTACTGCCGCGTCATTTGGACGGAACTTACAACTACCTGCTTCTCTCCTGGGTCATGTACGGGCGCCTGCGCATGCGCTCAATCAGGCCGGACTACATTCGCGTCACTAGATGTCTCACTACGTTATACCAAAGTGGCATATTCAAGTTTCAACCGTTTTGGCTGTTAAGACGTTCGTACGTTTTCAGCATCCCTCTTATATATAATTTTGAGTCAAACTAGTACTCCATGCTCTGTACCGCTAGTATTCATCCAGAACGAGTTTCATTAGGAACTTCCTAATGTCCTCAGCTAATGTCCATTCTTCATTTATCATAGTCCATATTCATTAAAAATATTAACAGATATATTCGCTCAAACACATTATTACAGGTTTGTTAATTTCCTAGGTAACTGGATTAGTCTGCAAAGAAAATGAGCACTGCAAAAAGTATCAAGGCTCTAAGTATCCAGTAATTAGAATAGCTTAATGAGATACCATCTTCCACTAAGCCTTACTCTTTTTTTATCAAATGTTTTACTACATCTCATTTCTTGCGAGAAAGATATAACTCACTCTCGAAGGTTAAGATGTAACTCATACTCTCTATTCCACGTTCTCTCAATTTTTCTTTCTCTGCATTTTTCTCTGCATCTCTCTCTTCTCTTCAATTATATTCTCCACAACCATGGTATATTTTATCTAATATAGCTACCTATAAATTATAGCAAACTGTCCTTTCTGTTATCCTTTTGTTACTTTTTCTTTAGTGCTGCAGAAACATTTAGAAAAACAATGGAAGAAATGTATTATTAAGTGCTAGTACTGTTTAGTACGTTTGTTGTGTTAAGCCTGCACGTACAAGGTTGAAAACATATGTAACTTTCGGTCCGAAATGTTCAAATAAATTGAAATCCTTAAAAAAGGAATTAGCATATTTGGAACTTTTTGAATATAACTTTTGGTTACGAAACAGGGCATTCGTGGAATTGAACTATTCTTTGTTATATACTAAAAGTAACGTTTAAATAATTAAAAATGATTTATTGTATCAAAATTGCCTCGAAATAAAGGGTTCCCTGTATGGAGACGTTTTCGATCTTATCGTCCGACTGTGTTTCCGAGGCTTGTTTTCTTTTTATTAGCTTTAGCACTCCACACTAAAAATTGCACCATTCGCATAGTTTTGAGAAATACAGTTATATCACCAACTTACTCTTAACTAATCCTTTAAATTTCTATTATAATAATGAATAGGTATTAAACCACGTACATTTTATTTTTAAAAGTTTGGATTTCTTTGATTTCCATTATCACTACTGCTACATACTTTGGCAGATTGACTACCTGGATTTTGGCAAGTAAAGCTAAATGCCGTTTATTTTACGTAGGTGCTTCCTCTTCTTTAGCTCAGTTAGAGAACTAACCAGGGGTCTGGTTTCCAAATTTGCTCTACCCCGAATTGGAGGTCACTATCATACATTAAGTCTTATAAAGCTTGCATCACGTATGTATATATATATATATATATATATATATATATATAGGTATATGTACTGTTGAGCCCATTTTGTCTTCGGTCTTGCAGCATTTCTTCTATGCTTTGGGCTGTAGTTCGTCATTTGTTTTATATGCAATAGTTGATCATTCTTTGTAGGTGCTTTTTACGATCATTTCTAATTATTTTTCATTCCGTCTGTCAAATTAATGACGTTTAATTCTCTCGTTTCTAGCCAGTAAGGTATATCCTGTAACTTACCTCACAAATTAATCTCTACTCTTTCAATCTTTTTCTCTTACTTGGCCATAACCCAAAACTTAGAACCATAAAGAGCATTGGTATTTCTATTACCCTGTTACATTTAATTCTGTATCTATTATTAATACCACATAATGGCAGAATTCATTTCTTTTATTTTGAACTTTATCACTGCTCAAATAAGAAACAACGCATGTGAGGTAATTATCTATTATTTCTTTTTCTTCCAAGACACTTTTAACTCTAATTTTGCCTGTTTATTTAAATGCTGAAATTTTGGTTTTGTTGATAGGAATATTTTAACTGTAAGACTTTTACTTAGGTACCTTACTTCAATTAAATAACGCCTTCTATGCATTATTTTAGAGCTATATATTTAAACTTGAATATCCGCAGAGAGAAACGTATCTAAAACTATCTCTCTTTTTCCTTATAATTATGACCTTTGCTTTTAAATCCATTTGCTATTTAGTCACTATTTTATCAATATACATCCGGAGTTTATTCCCTTTTTCTTTTTTATTTAATTACTTTCGCTCGCTTTAACAAAAGTTTTATTGCACTCATAAAAATTTAAGAACATCCAATAAAATATAATTATAAAATATAGCCGTAAGACTATGGGAATGAATATAAATCTGCATCTATAAAGCTACAGGTTTTATTACATATCATGTTAAGACTATTGTTAAAGGATAACAGGTGACTGTTTGAGACGACAATGGAACATTGGGTGTTCATTTTAAATGATCTTATCGTACTTCATGTAAACTAAATTACGTTACTACTTTGTTGCGAGATTCACTTCAGAAGTTGCAAAAACAAGGTGATCACTTCGATGTTCCAAGTTCCCATAATGTATAGCGGCATTACTACAGTGGCACTTAAAATTATGGCACTGTCTATCGTTGAAATTGACCGAGCGCAACTCCCATGGCGTTTTTATTATTATTATTATTATTATTATTATTATTATTATTATTATTATTATTATTATTATTATTATTATTATTATTATTATTATTATTATTATTATTATTATTATTATTATTATTATTATTATTATTATTATTATTATTATTATTATTATTATTATTATTATTATTATTATTATTATTATTATTATTATTATTATTATTATTATTATTATTATTATTATTATTATTATTATTATTATTATTATTATTATTATTATTATTATTATTATTATTATTATTATTATTATTATTATTATTATTATTATTATTATTATTATTATTATTATTATTATTATTATTATTATTATTATTATTATTATTATTATTATTATTATTATTATTATTATTATTATTATTATTATTATTATTATTATTATTATTATTATTATTATTATTATTATTATTATTATTATTATTATTATTATTATTATTATTATTATTATTATTATTATTATTATTATTATTATTATTATTATTATTATTATTATTATTATTATTATTATTATTATTATTATTATTATTATTATTATTATTATTATTATTATTATTATTATTATTATTATTATTATTATTATTATTATTATTATTATTATTATTATTATTATTATTATTATTATTATTATTATTATTATTATTATTATTATTATTATTATTATTATTATTATTATTATTTTTAAATTTTACGTCCTCCAACGTTAAGTCATATCGAACGGTGAATGAAATGGGTGAAATGATGCTCAAATGAGTCTAGGGTCCATGGAGCTTAGAGCAACCCGACATTTGTCTTTAAGGATAAGGGAAACCCCCGAAAAACCTTATCCAGGTAACTCACCCTGACCGAGATTCTAA